>CAUZXS010006377.1:172500-182500 GCA_963585895.1 Sepioteuthis lessoniana
ATAACGACTTGCTCCCTAATTATACAATATATATATATATATAAGTAGTAAGTAAAGTTGGTGACCGTAGTCGAGGGCGACCAGAAGGTTCCCTTTTCAATAGCTACTACATCGATGTGAAGGGGAGAGCGATACTCCTTTCTCTGGATTGCTCCACTTTACCCTTGATACGTACCTTATATTGCTGAGTGTTAAGCAAGGAAGTATCAATTACCATTTTTAAGTCTTTGGTATGACTCGATCTGGGATTGAACCCATGTCTCCCGGACCACTGACGAACACTATATATATATATATATATATATAAATACAAGTCATAAAGAGAGTAGCGTAGACCCCTTATAAAGTTCCTTGGGATGTGCACGTAATGAATATGTGTTTCTACTTATTATTTTTGCACAAACGGAGAGATCCGTGATATGAATTCGTAACTCAAGTCACGACCGAAGGACTTTGATTCTCCGTCAACTCTGTCGGTGTGCAATGTAGTTTTATAGGCCACCCTTTCCTCGTAAATCGTTATACTATGTCTCGATTTAAGTCTTCCTCTTTTGGCGGTGCTTAATATAAGCTGTCTGTATCCACTGCAGGGAGAAAAGACCCCACTCCCTAAATTAGTGCCCTTGGTATTATCCTAAACTGCATCAGATGATGAGGCTCTGAGGAATGAAGAGGACTCTTTTGTAGCCCTTACTACCAGATACACCGACCTGGAGTATTCCTATTTACCAACCCCTCCGCAGGCTATGACACAAGGTCAATTTTTTAAGCGGAGTTTAACAGGTTTGAATGCAGAGTTTTCCTTTTCCTAGACTAGTTGCCTCACCAAAGCTGAAGAACCCAGTCTGCCATGGAATTTACCCATAGCTGGAGGGAGAATAATAATTGGATTCATACCTTTCCCTTATTAGTGCTATGTGAAATGCAATCGGTCTCGTCCAGGATTTGAACTCGTATCGCCGTGTCCATTTCCTAAGACGATAACCATTACACCACGGGCACCTCCAAAATATTTGTTTACTAATTATTATATTTAACTACTTGAAACTATTTAGGTTTGGTTTGGTTTCTTTGTTTAATGGCATATCAACTCTTTTCAAGTTATTTAATGCCAAAGCTATTCTCCTAGAAGAACAGTACTGGTACTATTTAACCCATAGCTGAGAGGATAAGGGGGTTCATACCTTTCCCAAAGGTATTTGCCAGAAACTGAACGTAATAGCGCGACTGGGGTACGAACTCGCGTACTACGATTCCGCAGTCCATCGCTCAAACCATTGGTTTAGTTTGGTTTTATGACATATAAACCATTATAAGTTATTTAATCCCCAATCTTTTTTATACATATATATTAGATATATATGATTTGTAAGCATATTTTGTTGACAACTTTTTTAAACGAGCCAAAGCTCATTCTTTTTCACAGTTAAATGGTTCCCAAAACTGCTATATATCACTGACAATTCAATTCAACATCAGTCATTTGTTTACAAACAGTTAATTGATCAAACAGTTCTATTTCAAATAATTTAATTTAACATAACTCATTTCTTTGCACACAGTTTAAATGCCTATGTTCTATTTGACCTAAAGATAGGACCCAATCAAATTCTACCCTTCCGGATCAGAGTGGACGTGGGAGTAGTGGCAATGAAGGGGTACTCCCCATTCCCCAAAGCTATAGCATTACAAGATCCTCACCATCAGATCTTTTTGTGTTATATTCCAGACACTCGTTTGGTGGCAGTGGGGTTTTTACCCTTCTGCAGAGATGCAGTCGGTGTATTCTACACTCCCAATATTACTGTATGCAAGCAAGTGCCAATTAACATATAGAAATAAAATTTGGCGACCGTAGTTAAGGGTGAACTGAAGGCTCCCTTTTCGATAGCTACTACACCAAGGTGTCGCGGAGGGCGCAACTTGTTTCTCTGGAGTGACCCGCTTTACCCTAGATCCGTACCTTATAATGCTGAGTGTTAAGCAAGAAGGCATCATGTACCATTTTTGAGTCTTTGGTATGATCGACCTGGAATTGAACTTAGGTCTCCCGGGTCATTGGCGAACACTTTAACCATCATGCCAATTTCCAGTGCTAACAAATAGAAATGATAACTTGAAACTCTATAATTATTAGAATTAGATGGGAATAATTGAAAAAATTCAACAGTATGAAAAAAAACCTCTCGAGAAACAACTTCATGAAAAATTTTAAATATAAAAGAACAATGAACGCAATTCCCTAACCTCCTGTTATAGATTATCAAAGATATGTTGACAAGCTGTCAAAATCAAAGAATCGATTTCAGGGAGACCCTTACGATGTTACTGTTATATATATATATATGTGTGTGTGTGTGTGTGTGTGTGTGTGTGTGTAACCAAGATTCATGCTGCAAAAGTCAACGTCATACGAAACGAACACGGTGACCTTAGTTCAAATCCTGAACGAGACTGTATGCGTTTCACATAGCGCTTAGGAAATGTTAGAATATAACAATTCTCCCCTTAGCTATGGGTAAATAGTAGGGCGGACTGGCTCTTTAACCATCGTATGGCAACCGGTCTAGATGAAAGGAATCTTTGAATTCAAACCCGTTAGATTCCACCAAAAAGGACTTTGAATCGCATCCTTCTAATCGTGTGAAAGGGTTGTTTTATATATATATATATATATATATATATATGTCACACACACACGCACACATACATATATGTATATTTATATACATACATGATCAACAGATATAAGTGTGTGAGTGTGTGTGTGTGTGACCAATACACACACACACACATATATATGTATGCTGGTCACAAGGCCCCTTCATTGGGTGATCCATGGTACCACACACACACATACGCATATATATATATATATGTGTGTGTGTGTGTGTGTGTGTGTGTGTGTGTGTGTGTGCGTGTGTGTGACCAACATAACATGCGCGCGTGTGTGTTACCAATGTATACACGTATGTGGTTTGGTTGGTTTCTTTGTTTAATGGCATATCAACTCTTTTTAGGTTATTTAATGTCAAAGCCACTCTCCTAGAAGAACAGTAGTGGTACTATTTAACCCATAGCTGGGAGGATAAGGGGGTTCATACCTTTCCCAAGGGTATTTGCCCGAAAGTGAACGCAATAGCGCGACTGGAGCACGAACCCGCGTACTACGATTCCGCAGTCCATCACTTTAACCATTACAACACGAGGACACCCCCTACACATATGTGTATGTATGCGTGTGTGTGTGACTGTGTGTATTTGTTGGGAACAAGTTCCCTTCATTGTGTGATCCACTGTATCAGAATACGTAGTCCTTGTCACACACACACACACACACACACACGTGTATATATATTTAAATATTTATATAACGAACATATATATATATATATATATATATATGTACATATATACATAAGTGTGTGTGTGTGTGTTTGACCAAAACATATATTTATATATACATATGTTGGGCACAAGGTCCATTTATTGTGTGATCCACTGTATCAGAATA
Organism: Sepioteuthis lessoniana; assembly: GCA_963585895.1. Classification (NCBI taxonomy): domain Eukaryota; kingdom Metazoa; phylum Mollusca; class Cephalopoda; order Myopsida; family Loliginidae; genus Sepioteuthis; species Sepioteuthis lessoniana. The sequence goes on from CAUZXS010006377.1 coordinate 176,015, forward strand.
CTTTGTCCTTATCAAACACATACGTGCATAAATATGTATATATTTATATAACTAATATATATATATATATATATATATATATATATATATATATATATATATATATATACATCTGTGTGTGTGAGTGTGTGACGAAAACAATATATATATATATATGTTGGGCACAAGGTCCCTTTATTGTGTGATCCACTGTACCAGAATACACACACACACACACACACACACGTGCATATACATTTATATAACGAACATATATATATATATATATATATATATATATATATATATCTGTGTGTGTGTGTGTGTGACGAAAACATATATATATATATGTTGGGCACAAGGTCCCTTTATTTTGTGATCCACTCTACCAGAATACGTTGTCCATGTGGTACGAACTGCGACGTACTCTTACTGAAATTCGGTATCAGGTTATTTCAAACAACTGATGTTTTTCTTCTTGATTTGGTTCTTTTTTTTTTTTTTTTTTTTTGCTAGATGGGCCATTACAGCTGGTTCTTATTTATTGAAATGTCATCTGTTTTCAGGAATGTTTGTATCAAATTAAGTCGATGGGCCAAACTAAAGGAAATGTGCACTTTTATATTATTTCCCTAAACATTTATACCGACCCATTAGAAAAATTTTCAAAGCTGATAAGTCCTTGTGCTATTGATTTGAGGTCTTTTGTTTTCGATTTTTTTTTTTTTTTTTTTAATGTTGCGTATCTCTGATCAGATATCGGATATCTAAAATCGATTATATAAATGACCTGACGTGTAATATGTTGTTGTTTTTTTAGGTTATTTAATGTTGTTTTCTTCTATTATGCAATTGCTTGGTTTATAGGCCAGACTTTCTTGATCGACTCATAGAATGTCTGTGTCGACAGACAGTTGTCATAACACTTTTATGTTCCTCGTGTCCAGCGGGGAGTATTCAGGGTGTAGTGTTTAACATACTGGACTGCGACATCATAGTAATTTCGAACTCAAGTCGCGCTATTACCTTCCCTTTCGGACAATTACCCTAGGGGCGTTAATGAAACCCCTTTATCCCACTCAGCACTGCGTTGAATTGTTCTTTTAAGAGGATGGCTTTGGTATTGAATATCCTACGAAGGCTGGTATGCCATTAATACAAAGAAATAAAGAAGCGAAACTTTTTCTTGTCTCCGGTCAATTTGATTTATATATATACATATATATATATATCATCATCATCATCATCATGTCGTGCCGCCAGCACGGATATCCCTGACCCCTCTCTCGCCACTTCTCCCTATTATTCATCGCCTTTGGCTGGTCTTCCGGGTTACATCCTGTATCCTCACATAGCTGCTGTATGTAAGTTCGAGCTGGTCGTCCTGTTTTTGCTTGGCCATATGTGGGGGTCCATAGGAATACATCACTTATGAGCTCGTCCTTGCTTCTCCAGCAGTGTCCCGCGTGTCTGGTTCGTCTAACTCGTATAGTTTTCGTGTTGGGATGCAAGTGGCCGTATAGTTGGTGTCTCGTGGGGTGTTGTCGCCAGGACTTGTTCAATATTGCTCTCAACATTCTTGCGTAATTGCCGTCTAGTTTCTTCTCCAGTCGTTTAGTTAGCGTCCATGTAGTATATATATATATATATACCCAAAAAGTCAGAAGCTACCAACCCAAGTTTTTCCTAAAGGATCTTCTAGATAATTCTCACTCTCCTTAGTCACTTTTACGCATTATCTTAGGTAACTCTGTATATATATATATAATGTATATTCTTTGTTTATAGACCAGGTTTTCTGAGACCCTTATTGAAGGTCTACGTTTATTAACCAGTTTGCGTTATGGCAGCTGTCCCCGCTATTTTCAGCTCAAACCTCACAAAGTTTTACTCGTGAGGCTCCGTAGCCGCGATTTTAAAAAGACTGAAAAAAAAAACATATCCTATCCATATACCCATTGGGCTTCCATTTTCATAGTACTCCATGATTCTATTCAGGAAGGAGTTTTATTAGATACTGTGGTCATTAATGGTTCTTTATTATTTAGAAGGTAAGCAAATTTTGTGTTAATATGAAAAAAAAGAAGACACTTAAATATTCCGGGTAAATTTCGACTGCCAATTTTTTGAAAGAGACGTGTCAAGCCTATATTTTATCCACAACTGGGAAGAATTTTTTTTAACTCATAATATCAGACAACATTTTTCAACGTATTGTTTGCTTCTTTTATATTCCTTTGGAAAATATCAATTAGACGTTTTATCTTTTAAGATAAATATCAGAAAATAATAGGTACAATGGATCAATATGGCGTCCGGTACTAAAGTACACTCAACTTGTAAGCTTTTGTCACAAGAGCGGGAAACATTTTATTTGCTTTTGAAAATGTATCACCTTATCAAACACACACACTATATATATATATATATAGTCAACGATGTTTAGTGAGCTGAGTTCCTGGACTATGCGATAATCACAACAGGAACCAAGCTCTATTACCGATACTGAGCACTCTTTATTTATCAATACCGCAAACTACAAAATTAATATCACACACACACACACATATATATATATATATATATATATATATATATATAAATTTATTGAATAAAGTTAAAAATCTATTCTAATATTAGTTCTGTAGTTTAAGTCAAAATGTAATTAGAATTTAAAAATTGAAATAAAAATTTAAAAATTTTTTTAAAAAATAAATTTACTACATTTCTAACCGAAATTAAAATAAAAACGGAATTGGGCTAAATGAGGAGAAAACTCTTCACCCCTCTTCTATCCACTCCCACCTTTTTCTGTGTCTATTCTGATTTGTTTTATCCAAAGGACCTGTTAAATTTTTTTCGTTTTTTTGAAATTTTCAAAAACACGTAACAGGATGAAAATGAATTTATAATCCTAATTTATTTAAAGAATTTATTGTTCTGTATTGTCTGTTACATTGAGCTCTTTTCCAGGGAAATTTAAATGTTCACTCTTGAATAGTTTTCTTGTCCTGATGGAATTACTCCCAACTCCGGTTTAATTGGACCAAATAATACTATATATATATATATATACATAGTCAACGGCATTTGGTGAATTCAATTTCTTGCCTATGGGATCATCAGATTAAGATGATAGCAACCAAGCTGCTTTGATTTGGGGGTCTACGTTATTCTAACTTAGTTCTACAAATGTTTATCACTGATTATGTTTATCCTTTTTATATCAATATCGCAAACTACATTATATATATATATATATATATATATATATATATATATATATATATATATATATATATATATTCAGTCACAATAAAACGAATAGAAAAGTAAGACAAAGAACGGAAGAATTTACATCGAAAAAAGTTGAAATTGTCAGAAAAAAGTTTCTATCTTTTTTTGTAGTTTCTCCAGACACTTCAAAGAATAAGGAATGGTCCAAACGAAGAATTTCATTGTCTGAAGCGATATAAATAATGGTTTGGTATATCTTCCTGCCAGATATGGGATTTTCTGCCTTCTTTTTGAGATTGTTTACTGACTTTGTGACTTGAAATTTTTCTACCCAACGATAAATTTAGCTTTTCTGGTGATAATTGATAAGTTAAATTTCCTGCAAAATTTTGCTTGCACAGTTTTGAATGATTTTTTCTTCAAATAAATAGCGACGCAAAATACTTTTTCCTCTCTTGTCCGAGGCATTGTGATCAAGGATTAATAGTTATTATAGTATACTATTTTCAAATATAAAACAAAAAAGAACTCAACATTATTAGTAGTAGAGTTATTATCAATCACATGGGTTCCATGAATATTGAGACACCCTATATTAGTAGAGATATTAGCAGTCACGTGGGTTCCATGTATATTGAGACACTCGGTACATTTACTACTCCTTATTCTTGTCTAAAAAAACATCTTATTGAAAGTAGTTTTTTTCCAAAGATTTTAATCCCACCTTTTTTTTACTGTTAGTCCCGTATAATGCCTGGATGTCTTTGACAAGAATTTGGCGAATTCTTGAAAATGGACTGAGAAAGCTAAAAGGGTTCGAATTCAAAATCCAGAATCTTTTGGCCGGATAATACTTTCATTTGATCCAGAGTTATGTTTCCTTGTCCGTAGGACTTTTCAAAATCTTCACAGATTCTCTTTTTTCTGTTTTTTTTAAACTAAACATGCATAAATGAAAAAAATCCAGGTGTCTTTGGTTTAGGAGAAAATTATCATTTTTTGTATTAGCGATAATAAGTATTCACCCAACCCATCTGCACGACGAGCAAGTTGCAACAGAAGTTCAGTTTAACGGGTTTTAAATTAGAGATTTCTTTCTTCTAGACTGGTTGCCATACGGGGGTTAAAGAGCCCAGGTTTTCCAACTATTTACTCATAGCTATAGGGATATTAGTTGGATTCATACATTTGCCATGGGTATGTGAATTGCTAACAACCTCTTTCTTTATTTGAACTCCGATCACCGTGTTCATTTCCAACAACGGTAACTATTGCACCACGGGCACCTCCTTGGCGATAATACGTATTTATATCCATAGCTATTATATCTCTCAAGTTGGAGAGTTAGGGACGGGTTAGACAGACAGACAGACAGACAGAAAGACTAAAAGAAAGAAAAAGTCACAGGGATAGAAAAAGACAGAGACAGACAGACAGAGAGACAGTGGAAGACGGAGAGAGAGAAAGAAACAAAGAGAGGGAGACAGTGTGTGTGTGTGTGAGAGAGAGAGAGAGAGAGAGAAGAAGAAGAAGAAGAAGAAGAAGAAGAAGAAGAAGAAGAAGAAGAAGAAGAAGAAGAAGAAGAAGAAGAAGAAGAAGATTGAGAAATAATGTGAGAATTTGACATAGATGAATATATGCTAACACACAGACTCACTTAGATCAGGAGACTGATGGAAGAAGACAGACAGACAGGAATTAAGAGAGACAGAGAAAGTGACTGAGAGACAGAGAGAAGAATACAAGCAAAGAAAAACGAGCACAAAGAGTGACAGACAATAAAGAAAGAATGAGAGAGAGAGAGAGTGTGTATGTGTGTGTGTGTGTGTGTGTGTGTGTGTGTGTGTGTGAGTGTGTGTGATAGAGAGAGAGAGAAGCAAAGAGAAGAAAGCAGTTCCTATATAGCTGTTTAACTCTCCCATCATCTCTCCAATTCTCTCTCACCCTATGTCTCTCTGCTTCTCTAATTCTCTATTCTTCCGCACTTTCAGTCTGCGCCTTTCGCTGCTTGGGTCCTTCAATCTATCTGTCTGTCTCTTTCTCTCTTTCTCACACTCTGTCTCTCTGTATCTCTCTTTGTCCCTCGTTATCTTTCTTTCTGTTTTCCTTTCTTTGATTTTCCGTGTGTGTGTCTCATTGCGTCCGTATGTATATCTGCTTGATTCTCCCAGACATAGAGAGAGAGAGAGAGAGAGAGAGAGAGAGAGAGAGAGAGAGAGAGAGAAGGTGATGTATATCGACAGAGACAAGAAGTAACAGAAAAAGAAAATCAGAGACAAACAGACTGACAAACAGACATAGAGGATGAGAGAAGACAGACAGAGAGAGTGGTGAATATAAACTGACAGACAGGGAGAGATCAAGGAACGGAAGCAAGCACAGAGAGACAGAAAGAGAGAAGGAGCAACAGACAGATAGACAGACCACGAGAGATGCAGAGACAGAGATAGACAGAAACAGAGACACGAACTGAAAGATGGATAAACACACACACACACACACACAGAGAGAGAGAGAGAGAGACAGAGAGAGAGAGAAAGTTAGAAAGATAGATATAAATAGTGAGCAGAAAGAGAGACAAAGAGATATAGAGAAATGGAGACAAGCAGAAACAGTGAGACTGAAAGAAAAGTAGAGACAAATAGAAGATAGTGAGAGAGAGAGTGGGGGAGAGAAAGAGAGGACATATAAACAGTGAGATGACAGGCAGACAGAAAGAAGTACATGGACAAAGACAGTGAGACGAAAAGAGAAAAGTAGGCACAGAGTGAGAAGACACAGACAGAATACAAACATAGAGAGAGCGAGAGGGAGAGAGAGAGAAAGAGAGAGGGGGAAAGATGCAAAGACAGAGACAGTGAGACAGAAAGAAAAAAAAGAAGAGACAGACAAAGTGAGAAGATACAGATAGAATGAGGAATACAAAAGAGAGACAGAGTAGAGAGAGGGGAGCGATAGACTGTGAGAGAGACAGTGGAACAGAAAGAGAAAAGTAGAGACAGACAGAGTGAGAAGATGCAGTCAGAAAAAGGAGAACAAAAAAGTGAGAAGAAAGAAAGAGATACCGTGAGAGAAAGAGAGCGGGAGAGAGAGAGAGAGAGAGAGACAAAGAGAGATACAAGGACAGAAACAGTGAAACAGAAAGAACAGACAAACAAACGTTAAGTGAGAAAAATACAGACAGAAAGCGGAATATAAACAGTGAGGAGAGAGAGAGAAAAGTAGAGGCAGACAGAGTGAGAAATCAGGGACAGAGATAGTAATACAAAC
>CAUZXS010006377.1:185000-192500 GCA_963585895.1 Sepioteuthis lessoniana
AAGTGGGGGAAAAGAGATACGAGAATAGAGACAAGTAGGGACAGAGAGACAGAAAGAAAAAAGTAAAAACATACATAAAGATAGTGAGGAGAGTCAGAGATAGATAGATAGAGAGACAGAGACAAAGACAGAGAAACAGAGAGAGGCAGAGAGAAGTGGGGGGAAAGAGATACGAGAATAGAGACAAGTAGGGACAGAGAGACAGAAAGAGAAAAGTAGAGACAGATAGAGAGAGCGGCCGATCAGCAAAAGTTTACCATCATCAGCTTAGTGCAGACAAGGGTTGCCATCTTGGGGACTTGCCATGGGTGATTGCCAATAGGGACGTTTGGCGAGTGAAAGTCAAAGGGATTCGTGCTGTGTGCTCCACTTAATGATGCTCCTGCTGCTGCTGATGATGGTAGGTTAATTTACTAAGCTTTTTGCTTAGATGTAGCCCAAGGCCGCATGAATGTGGCACCCAATGAGAATCGAACTCACTCGTGTAGGTTTGCTAGTCTACCTTGCTAACCATTACACCACCCGAGGTGCCCTGACGATGATGGTAGGTTGTCTAGAATGGAACCATTAACCTCCTTAGTATTATTAGCAAGATCGCTGTGTCTGTGATTACAGGGTATGTTATCAATTATCTTAACAAAGCTGATATATCTAAAAATTTGCTGCTAATATTTAGGTTTTCCAGGTCAACTCCTAAAATTTTAACAGTGATTCACTTTGTGGTGGTTTTGTGGGTTTTAGCCATTGCTTTTAAACAGATATGACCTGAAGAACTGGGTTGGTCATTGTTTTACAGCATATCAACCCTTGTTGATTGGTTGGGTTGGGTTGGGTTGGGTTGAGTTTTATGGGATATCAACCCTTAAAAGTTATGTATTGCCAAATTCTATATCTATAGATATATTAATATATGATTTGTAAACATATTTTGTTGATAACATTTTGAACGAGTCTAATCTTATTTTTATTTTTTGCACACTGTTAAATGGATTCAAGTATTTCTATCAAACACGATTAATTGTGTTTATTTGTTTGTTCACAATGAAGTGGTTATAAGTATTGCTATTTGATAGAAATTACTCTATTTAACATCACTTTGCACATAGTCAAATGGTTCCTGGGGATGTCCTCATGGTGTAATGGTTAAAGCGATGGACTGCGGAATCGTAGTACGCGAGTTCGTACTCTAGTCACGCTATTACGTTCACTTTCTGGCAAATACCCTTGGGAAAGGAATGAACCCCTTTATCCTCCCAGCTATGGGTTAAATCGCATCACTACTGTTCTTCTAGGAGAATGGCTTTGGCATTAGATAACCTAAAAAGAGTTGATATGACATTAAACAAAGAAACCATCAAATGGTTCCAAGTATATAGCTATGTATCACTAAAAATTCAGTTAAACTTTTGTTACTTGTTTAAACATTGTTAAATTATCAAACAGTTCTTTTTTAAAACAATTCAATTTAGCATAAATCATTTGTTTGCATTCAGTTTAAATGTCAAACAGTCCTATTTGACCTATAGATAGGACCCCATCAAGTGCTACCACTCCAGGCCAGGATGAACTTGGAAGCGATGATAATTAAGGAGTACTCCACATTTCCCAAAGCGCCAGTATTGTTGGAGCCACACCATCTTTTGTTTAGTGTCATATTCAGAATACTCGTTTTGGAGAGGGGACTCAAACCGACTGCAGAGATGTAGTCGGTGTATTCTACAGCCCCTTGTGGGTTAGTTAATGCCAAATCATGAATATATATATATATATATTAATATATATATATATTAATAATTGTTTGTGAACAGTTACATGGTTTCAAGTACCGGACATAGACATGATGGTTAGTGTTCTCCAATGGTCCGGGAGACCGGGATTCAATCCCAGGGCGACTCATACCAAAGACTCAAAAATTGCACTTGATGCCTCCTTGCTTAACACTCTGCATTATAAGGTACGGATCAAGAGTAAAGTGGAGCAATCCAGGGAATGGAGTAGCACCCTCCCCTACACCTTGGTGTAGTAGCTATCGAAAAGGGAGCCTTCGGGGAGCCTTCGACTATTGTCCTTAACTTTACTTACATGGTTTCACGTATTTCTATTTAATATCAATGATTCTATTTATCTTGAATTTCTATCTATTACAAATAATTTGTACACAGCCGTATGGTTTCAAATAATTATAACCTTTGGAGAATTAAACTGTTCTAAACCGGCTCATTGGCCTTGTGGATAGAGTGTTCGTCAATAATCTGGGAGACCGAGGTTCAATCCCAGGTCGAATCATACCAAAGACTTAAAAAATGGTACTTGATACAAATTGCTTAACACTCAGCATAATAAGGTACGGATCAAGGGTAAAGTGGAGCAATCCAGGGAAAGGAGTAGTGCCCTCCCCTACGCCTCGGTGTAGCAACTGAAAAGGAAGCTTTTGGGTCGCCATCAACTACGGTGGCCAACTTTACTTATTTAGATAGGACCTATTCGCGGGTTCTTTAATGCCAAAGCCATCATTGTAGAAAAATAGAAGTGGTACTTAATTTTAAGAGTTTAATGACATATCAACTTTCGTGGCTTATTTAAGGCTAGAGCCATCGTTGTTGAATAATAGAAGTGGTACTATTTAAGGTTTCTTCTTTAAATACATATCAATCTTCGTGGGTTATTTAATGCTAAAGCCATCGTTGTTGAATAATAGAAGTGGTACTATTTAAGGTTTCTTATTTAATGACATCAACTTTCGTGGGTTATTTAATGCCAAAGCTATTGTTGTAGAATAGTAGTGGTACTATTTAAGATTTCTTTATTTAATGGCCAATCAACCTTCATGGGGTATTTAATATCAAAGCCTTCGTTGTAGAAGATACTATTTAACCAATAGTTGAAAAGATAGCGGGGTTATACCTTTCTCAAGAGTTTTGATCTCAAAGTAAAATTAATATCGTGATTGGAGATCGATCTCGCTTACAACGATGCTGCATTTTAGCACCATAAGCATTACGCCTCGAAGAGTCGTTGCCAAGTTATCTTATATTGGTAGATTCGTAAAGGTTATAGTTAAAGACCAGCCCTCCAATATCCAAAAGATTAATCCAGGTTTTACCATAAGATCTGTTTCCTGGATATGGCGCAAAACTGCATCTGATGGTGAGGTTCCTGCTCTGGAGCTCGCAGGAGTGCAGAATGCTCCTTCATGGACATTGACTACCGGTTCACTCTTACAGAAAGTGGTAGTATCTGTGGGTCAAATAAATCTGTTTAAAAATTATTCAGATTCAATGGGACCGTGTACAAAAACAAAAGTTCTTAGTTTGGTTCGGTTTTATGGCATCTCAACCATTGTTGGTCATTTTATGCCAAATCCCGTTTATAGGTATATAGTCAATATATATGATTTGTAAAATGAGAGATAACATTTTTAAACGAGCCTGAGTTAATTTTCCTTCTTTTTTTTTTTTTTTTTTTTTTTGAACACAGTTAAATGGTTTCAAGTATTGCTATGTAACAGTTCAGATTTAATATCAGTTATTTGTTTGCACACATACTTTAGAGGTAATTTCACTAGTTTGTTTGCACAATAATATTGCAATTGTTTCTATACAGTTAAATGGTTTCAATTATTACTCTCTAACCATATTTACCCAACCCCTCCGCTCGAGCAGGATACGACACAAGGTCAATTTTTAAGCGAAGTCTAACAGGTTTGAATTTGGAGTTTTCCTTCTCCTAGACTAGTTGCCTCACCAAGGCTGAAGAACCTAGTCTGTCCTACTATTTACCCATAGCTTGAGGGAGAATAATTGGATTCATACCTTTCCCAAGGGTATTAGTGCTATGTGAAATGCAATCAGTCTCGTCCAGGATTTGAACTTGTGTCGCCGTGTCCATTTCCTACGACGATAACCATTACACCACAGGCACCTCCTATTTATTACTATCTAACACTTATAATTCTATTCACTATTAATCATTTGTTTGCACACAGTGAAGAGGTTTTGTTTAATATTATGTATCACAAACAATTTAATTAAACACCAGTGATTCCCCCCGAAGCATTACTGGAGCCTCACTATGAGATAGTTTAATGTCATATCCGGGTCATTCGTTCGGAAGGTGGGGGGGGGGGCTTACCTCTCTGCAGAGATGCAGTAGGTGTATTCGACAGCACCAGCCGACTGGGCTTGACGCAGCTTGGAATAAATCCCATTTTATTTTATTTAAGAGATCAAATTTCTATATGATTGATAAGCTGTCAATATCAGTCCATGTTGACATCATTTTCAGTAGATGAGATATTGCTGCCGAGGTAATGTGAACCGGTCTACTAATTTTATTAATAGTTTGAGAAAGTGAGAAAAATTAAGGAAGCAGTACATATGAAATGTTTTTAGTAAGTTGAGGACCGAATTCATTATGTGGATTATGTAACTGAACAGAAACAAAGGATGCCAAAGTTTGGTGAAAAGATCTGAGAAGAATTCCATGTTATAAGCAATTCTATTTAATATTGTTTTTGATTTGCATTACTCAAAAAAGAGATTAGAGCAAGCATCGCCTTCCTTACAAAAACTGAAAAGTGTACATTCTTTAAATGTTCATGACCTTTTTAGTAGTATAGACCCAATGTTTTGAAAAAAGTTCAACAAATATGTTTTCAACATCTTTTGTAGATGTTGTAGATGTCAACATCTTTTGTTGATGTTGTAGATGTCTTTCAAAAGAGGTTTTTGATGGATTGATTTTAAAGGCGTGTCAAACTAGAACAATTCCATGCTCAAAACAATTCTGTTTGATATTTTTTTTGATTTGCATTACTCAAGAAAGAGATTAGAACAAGCATCTCCTTCCTATCAGATGCTACCACTCCGGGCAAGAGTGTACCAGGGAGCGATGGCAATGAAAGGTTACTCTGCATTCCCCATAGCTCCAGCATTACTAGAGCCTCACTATGAGATTGTTTAATGTCATATCTAGGACACTCGTTGTGAGGTCTTACCTCTCTGCAGTGATGCAGTTGGTGTATTCTTCAGTCTCAGACATGTGGGCAAAGAAATTCTTGAAAAACAACTACAGAAATATATATGAATATGAGCGCACAATAAACGCGTTTTTGGGGTGGGGTGGGGGAGTTGCACATGCTTCAATAGAATACGAATAATTTTCATAAAATTCTATTTGAGCGATAGATGGGACTCTAGCAGGTACTACCACTCCGAGTCTTCGTGGACTAGGGAGTAATGACAATGAAGAGGTACTAAAACTCCCCAGATCTCCAGACTGTAACATCACCATCAGATGCAGTTTCGTGACATGTTCAGGACAGTTTTTTTGGCGGTGTGTGTGTGTGGGGGGGGTCTTACCCCTCTTTATGGGATACAGTTATCGCATTCTAAGCCCCACTGACAGAACGAGTTAATTTCAGACTAACCACTTCAGTGTTCCTCTTTGATTGCGCTGTTTAATTTAGACTGATCAGAAAACAGTGAAAGACACTGTAAATATACCAATTTAATTGTGAGTGACGACAGGTGGTAGATTTCCCTATATATATATATATATATATATATATATATATATATAATTACTTGAACCGAGTGACAAAGCTGTTACCAGGTAAAAACAGCATAATTTCCAAAACAACACTGACACACAAATAAGGTGCGCACCTGGTCTTAGTGACACTATGCTTCAAACAAACAACATTTAGTTCGTTTTTTTTAATTTTCTGTCTGCATGTTTGTATATAAATTAACATACATTTCTTTTACATTATTCTAACTGAAACCAAAGATTTTTCAAGTACATTTACGTCACTTGAATGTAAATCTACAAGACAAGAATAAAACTATGTGATTAGTCAGTTTTGAACAATAAAGGGTTTCCTGCAGATGACCCTTTTCGACTAAAAAACCTTTTAACACAAACACTTGTGAATTTGTTTTGTTTTTGTTCTTTTCAAACGAATCATGGATAAAAATACTACCAACAAGTCAAAGCGAATTTTTCCCAAAATGCCGATGTTCAAAAATCAAAATCAGCAAAAAAATGCGACGTCGGCCGAGTCTAAAAATACGGCGTCCCCCGATAAAAACCCGGCACCGAAAAAAAAGACCTTGCTACAAATAGCCACCGATTACGAAAAGGAAAAGCAAGCGAAACTTAAGGGCGAGGCTAAAACGAATACCAAAACAAAAGCAATAACTCCGCCATCTTCTCCACCCAAAGAACAAGACGTAGTTTTTATCAACAAGGAATCCACGAATGGGTGAGTACTTCCTTAGATCTTTATGGGTCAGGATAACGGAATAATATCTGGATTTGTCAGGTACTGTTTCGGGTTCGGGCTTAGGTAGCTACATGTAACTTATTATACTCGATAGGTGCCTCTTTCAAGCAACTTTGCGCTAAATCTACACTACGCGTTCTTTTTGGTTTTTTGTTGTTTTTTTTTTTTTTGCTAATTGTGCCTGAGTTTGATCCTCACTGGGTGCCCCGTACTTCGGTTTTTGCACCGAATCTTTGCGAATCTAATTTTTTAGCGATACTTAATATGTTAGATAGGGTAATACGCTACCTTAGCATATACTTTTCACGAAGTTCTACTCTCTCAAGGCGCTCAATGTCTCCGGCCTTGTGCCAAACTAAGCTAAGCTTAATAAATGACTTTTAATAACATTTCTTACTCTTATTCGAAGAGTTTATATATATATATATATATATATATATATATATGACAATATTTTCAACAATAAAATAAAATAAAATTTCGTGATCCTGAGTTTCAGGTTCCACATCCTCAGTCGAGCTAGTACTGACACATCTCCTGATGTCGGCAGCGTGGAAACTACTAGCTCATGTAAAAATCAACCCATATAAGTTACTAGTTTCACTTGAAATCTGTTGATACAGGGTCACTTGAACCAGAGATGGACTCAGCTAACGGGAAATCGTACAATTAGACAGTGGCCAAGGGTCTAAAGTACCCGAAGGTCCCAGGAGCAAAAATCTAATTATTGATGTGTCCTCCAATTAATAAATGTGTTCCAGCTCAAAGAATCTTTTAATACAAGTCCTTGCTGTTCTATACATCTACCTCCCTCTAACAGGATTGATTGATTGATTGATTTCAACAGCATGTTAAACTGTCTCGGGTTATTTAATGCGTACAGGTTACGGAATCACATACATTGTGCATTTATATTTACATTTTTTGCTTTGTTCTTTCAAAAGAGTTTTTTTTTTTTTGGCTATTTTTGTACACGGTCCCATTGAATAAGAATGATTTTTAAACATACTCATAGAGGGGACACTACCTGGTACGACCACTCCATGCCAGAGTGGACTTGGTAATAATGGCGATGTTACGATAGTCCACAATCCCCAGGTCTCCTGAGCTGGAACCTTACTATCACATGCAGTTTAATGTTATATTCAAGACTCCTCTTTGGGGGAAGTCTTACCCTTCTAAAGGGCGAGACTGTGTATTCTAAACCTTGCTGC
>CAUZXS010006377.1:200000-227500 GCA_963585895.1 Sepioteuthis lessoniana
TATATATATATATATATATATATATATATATATATAAGAAAACATTCTGCCAGCACCGGCACATGATCAAATCAAACTACAAGCTGAACAAACTAATCAGTGCACCCCACATACACCCACCCAACACACATACACACAAAAACACAAACACAAACACACACAAATATGCATATGCATTTGTGCGTGTGTATATGTGTCTCTGTGCATGTGTTTAGTGGGGGTTATGCGTCTCCATGGTTACGTGTGCCTGTGAGTTTAAGTCTCTGTACGTGCGTGCTTTCGTGCAATTACTAACGTATATATATATATATATATATATATATATATATATTGTTCAGCAAATAGGGAAATAAATAAAGGGCACCCAGTGAGGAGGAGGTTCTTTACTATAGTAAACGTTTGTCAGACTAGCTTGCTAGCTGCTATTCACAGCCCAGGCGCTAAATTAATTATTGATATTTGTGTATGTTAGATTTAAGCGTTTTGTTTGTTTCGTTTTTATTGCGAGTCATTCTTCGTCTTCTAGTTTTCCTTTGTATTTTTTTTTCACGATAGCAATATGTAGAGTTATCATTGTGAGCGTTATTCTGTTTTCAGTAATTAATTATCGATTAACATTTATGTATATGAAGCATTTCTCTCCCTCTCTCTCCCCCTCTCACTCCCCCTCTCACTCCCTCTATCTACCTGTCACACACACTTACATATACACACATACAGAATCTCTATCTCATTCTTTCTCTTTTGCTTTTTCTTTACGCACACACACACACACAAACACACACATTAGAAGAGGTCGGCTGCTTTTATCAAGTAACCAGCCGAAATAAATTTATAATAGCAAAATGACGGTCAGTTTAGTTCTTCTTCCAATTATATATATATATATATATATATTTATATATTAGCTGAAAACGAATTTTCATTATTGCGCTTTGTTAATTTGAACTCAAGTTTCATGTGGCTACACAGTAGACTTCAAGCTATCCAGTTTAGTAAAACAGCTCTATTTCAAACAATTTAGTTTATTATAAGCATAATTTTTGTAGGCTACTGACAGTAAAAAAAGTGTCTAATTATTGAGTAGCCACATGTAATGTGAGTTAGAATAACAGGAGTCTAAGTTTCTTTTTCATTTTTATGCCACTCCGCCACTTAAACATTTTAATTATTTTACTTCTTATATCTTTTTATCAACCTCATATATATATATAGAGAGAGAGAGACAGAGACAGAGAGACAGACAGACAGACAAACAGACTGACAGAAAGACAGAGTAGCCTCATCTGAGGATTGTATTTCCTTAAATACATGAAGCTTATCATGATGAGACGGCCATAGTGGCGTGAATAAACATAAATTCATGTGTGTTTTTAATCTGCTCAACGGACCGATATTGAGCACTTTTTTCATAAAAATGTTCTTAAATGATTTGTTTATTCAACGATATATATATATATATATATATATATATAGTAAAAAAGTAAAGTTGGCGACCATAGTCGAGGGTAACCCGAAAGCTCCCTTTTCGATAGCTACTACACCAATGTGTAGGGGAGGGCGCTACTCCTTCCCTGGATTGCTCTACTTTACCCTTGATCCGTACCTTATAATGCTGAGTGTTAAGCAAGGAGGCATCAAGTACCATTTTTTGAGTCTTTGGTATGACTCGACCTGGGATTGAACCCAGGTCTCCCGGGCCATTGGCGAACACTCTAACCCCTAGGCCAGTTAAATCGGAGTTGGGAGTAATTCCATCAGGACAAGAAAACTATTCAAGAGTGAACATTTAAATTCCTGGTAAAGAGCTCAATGTAACTGATATAACAGAGCAATAATTTCATTAAGAAAAAACAACAAACCGGTCACATTAGGATTATAAATTTATTTCCATCCTGTTATGCGTTTTTGAAAAATCAAAAGACACGAAAAAATTTAACAGGACTTCTTCAGATCGTATGGATAAAATAAATTTATTTTATCCATAAGATCTGATGAAGTCCTGTTAATTTGTTTCGTCACTCTTAACAACTGTGCGGTACAAGTTTCATAAAAAAATGAAAAATTAATTTAGAAACTCATAAAAAAAATATGATTTTAGTCAAAACCAAAGATCCCAGGATTTTATTAATTCTAGTAGAGGGTAATACCATCAGAAATGATTTTTATTAGTTATTATTTATTACTAAACTCCGCGGCATTTAAATCCTATAACAGAAAAAAAATGAAAAAAGTGTGATTTGAAAATATACTTACTATATAGAATCGTTAGTAACGCTTAGATGAAAGACTATTTTCTT
Organism: Sepioteuthis lessoniana; assembly: GCA_963585895.1. Taxonomy (NCBI): domain Eukaryota; kingdom Metazoa; phylum Mollusca; class Cephalopoda; order Myopsida; family Loliginidae; genus Sepioteuthis; species Sepioteuthis lessoniana. The sequence continues at coordinate 202,301 of CAUZXS010006377.1, forward strand.
TTGGTCGTAGCAAAGAATAAATCGGGTTTCGTTAATTGTAAAATGATAAAAAGTATTGTGCGTACAAGGTCTGGCGTTTCAACGTATTTAAATCAGTTGGCTTTTACAAACTTTTTAATGCGTTTGAAACGGTTCAGTTAGCCATTAGATACTAATTACCATGTTAACAAACTCAACATATTCTTACGTTATAATTTAAAGGAAACACGCTTACACACACACACACACACACACACACACACACACACACACACACACACTCACACAAACATATGTATACATACACGTGCACACACACACACACACACACACACACACACACACTCACATATATATATATATATATATATATATTTATATATATAAATATTAATAATGTAGTTTGCTATATCTATAAAAAAAGATGATGCTCAACATCAATGATACCGAGAAACTGACTATTATCAAGCACCATTGACTCAGTGGCTACGTTATCCAAAATCCCCCACACACACACACACACATACATATATTGTAGGACAGACTAGGTTCTTCAGCCTTGGTGTGGCAATTAGTCTAGGAGAAGGAAAACTCTGAATTCAAACCTGTTAAACTCCGCTTAAAAATTGACCTTGTGTCATATCCTGCCTGAGCGGAGGGATTAGTAAATATATATATATATATAGTTGCCAACCCCATCGCACGAGGAGAATGGGATACAAAGTCAATTTTTAAGCGGTGTTTAACATACTTTAATTTCAAGTTTTCATTCTCCTACTATCGCAAGGTTAAAGAAACCAGCCTGCCCTAAAATTTACCCCTACCAGGAAAGAAAATATTTGGATAAATACCTTTTCAAAGGGTTTTCGCGCTTGGTAAAATGCAAACAACCTCGTCCGGGAACTGACGTCGGTTTTCCGTGTCCATTTCCTACAATGATATCAGTACACCAAAGAGTCTCCCCCTTCTCTCTCTCGATCTATATATATCCTGAGTTTCATGAAATCGACATGTGGGTGAGCTACCGTGAGTCATGATTTATCTTATCTCAAACTATCCGTCCAATTCTAGAAACTGTACGTGCAAAAAACCTACAAGCAACAATATTATTTGTCAACTTCTCCAAGGCCTTTGACTCCATACACAGAGGAAATATGGAGCAAATACAACTTGCCTACAGCCTACCCAAAGAGGCCATTGCAGCCATAATGATGCCATATAAAGACACGAAAGTAAAAGTCCACTCCCAAGAGAGAGAGAGAGAGACATAAACTACTTTGACATTGTAGCAGGTGTACTGGAAGGAAACACATTAGCCCCCATACTTGTTTATCATCTGCCTAGACTACGGTTTCAAGCTGGCAAAGGAAAGAAGCAGAAGATACCCGGCTCAAACAATTACGGATGCGGACTTCGCCGATGACATGGCGCTTCTACCAAATTCACCTGCCCAAACCGAATCCCTGCTACATGGTCTGGAACGAGCAGCTGCTGGTATAGGCCTCCATATCAACGCAGACAAGACGGAATACATGTGCTTTAATCAAATAGGTGGCATCTCCACACTAAATGGTAATTCTCTGAAACCAGTGCCCAAGTTCATCTACCAAGGAAGCAGTGTCTCATCGACCGAGAAAGACATCAACACGCAACTAGCAAAAGCATGGACAGCTAATGATCATAAGGAAGTCTGACCTGACCGATAAAATAAAACGCAGCTTTTTCCAAGCAGCGGTCGTATCGATATTTCAATATGGATGCACTACATGGACGTTATTTAAACGTATGGAGAAAAAGCTTGACGGCAATTATACAAGAATGCTGCGAGCAATATTGAACAAATCCTGGAGGCAACACCCTACAAAACAGCAGCTATACGGCCATCTACTACCAATCACAAAAACTTAGTTAGACGAACCAGACATGCGGGACACTGCTGGAGAAGTAAGGACGAACTTAAAAGCGACATGCTCCGTTGGATACAATCGCATGGACGAGCAGAGGCAAGGACGACCAGCTAGTACAACAGCTCTGTGCCGATACAGCCTTGAGGACCTTCCGGGAGCGATGGACGATAGAGACGAGTAGCGAGAGAGGGTCAGGGAGATCTGTGCAGGAAACATGATGATGATGATATTTGCTCTAAAATTTTCCAAGATTTTACTATTCTTGCATCTTGAATAATCCTGACATTACCAGTTTTACAACCTTTCAAGAGGGTGTCCTCGTGGTGTAATGATTAAAGCGATGGACTGCGGAAGCGTAGTAAGTGAGTTCGTACTCCAGTCGCGCTATTACGTTCCCTTTTGGGCAAATACACTTGGGAAAGGTATGAACCCCCTAATCCTCCCAGCTATGGGTTAAATAGTACCACCACTGTTCTTTTATGAGAATAGCTTTGGCATTAAATAACCTACAAAGGTTGATATGCCATTAAACAAAAGAAACCAAACCAAACCAACTACCTTTCAAGATTTTATCTCTCAGTATATATATAAATTTTAATTGCATATATATGTGTGTGTGTGTATGTGTGTGTGTGTGAGGCTATGTCAATAACAATGCAGCTTAAAAATTCATAAAGTATATGTTTTATACAGATCAACATACACTATTGATCCTACTTTTCTTACATCACAGATAGAAGGATTTTTACTGTTTCAAGTTGAACATTATTCAATAAAAACTGATGGTATTTTTTATGAACAAACTCTGCTGCATTGAAATTCAGTCACAAAAAAAAGTAACGAACAAGAATTCGAACTCGCTTACAACGATGTCACAGTCTAACACGTTAGCCACTACACCACTGGCACTTTTCAAGATTCGAGATATATTAGAGCCATATCTACAGTATCACATACGAAAAGACTCATCTAATAACTCTTTTATAAAAAGTTCATTGTCTTCTAAACTAAAGATAACTGGATTTTTACTATTTCTCGGGGAACATTATACAATCAAAGCAGACATTATTGGATATTACAGCATGGCTCATAAATACGTACACTCCAAACCATTCATAAAAAGTTCATTGTCTTCTAAACTAAAGAGAACTGGATTTTTACTATTTCTCGGGGAACATTATACAATCAAAACAGACATTATTGGATATTATAGCATGGCTCATAAATAAGTACACTCCAAACCAAACCATTCTTAAAAAGTTCATAATCTCGTAAACCAGAAATACCAAGATTTCTATAATTTTGAGTGAAATATTATACAATCAAAACGGATGTTATTAAGTGTTACTTATTACCGAATTCTGCAACATTAATCTCTGTAGTATGTAATATATGATATTTGAATATATCTCAGTCTAAAGTTACACCCCCTATATATATATATATATATATATATATATATATATATATATATATGAAATTCTATTTTAGCCTATAAAGGTCTCGCAATCTCATTTTTGGTTATAGAATTCTAGTAGTCTCCCGAATAATGTTCATTTTTGGAAAGAGAAAAAAATCTTGGAATCTTTGGTTTAAAAGAAAATGAACTTAAAAAAAGTGTTAGGAGTGTTCGCATCTATGGGCAATAGTCTCTCTCTATCTCTATCTCTCGCTCTCTCTCTCTCTCTCTCTCGCTAACTCTCTGAATATATATATATATATATATATATATATATATATATATATATATAAAGGCGCTAGAATAATCCAGTAACAAAAATTTAGTATCAGACAAGTTGGAACTTGGATAATTTATTACCGGATATTTTGTTTCCAGACGATTCAGTTCTTGGACAATTTGGTAGGGGACAATTTGAGATCGAACAAATAAGTACAAGGACAATTTGGTACTCGGACAATTCAGCATCGGAAAATTTTATATCGGATGATTCTGTTCTGGATAGTTACTCAGATGAATTCATGTTAGAAGTAGTTTTGAATAAGTTTTTAAAAAAAGAAGAATATTAAAAAAAATTGTTTTATTAAAACGTTTGAGAATATATCTAAAAATGTTTTAACTTACAGAAATATCATATTTAATAAAGCAAATTGACGAAATCAATTTTAGTCTTTATTTTTTCACATAATACTTAGACATGATTTAAAGCTCTGTATTATGACCAATTACTTTTTAAGAAATTCATTCTTTCAGTTGTTACTATAATTCCATACCAGAAGTAAGATACGCTTGAATTGGAAATAACCTCATTAAACAAAGTTTGTGGCCTAAAATGAGCAGTTTACAATTGTAACCCATATTCAGTGGAATAACAGTTCAATCGTTGCTATATATATATATATATAAGTTCCATACACACACACACACACAAATATATATATATATATATATATATATAAGTAAAGTTGGCAACCGTAGTCGAGGGCGACCAGAAGGCTCTCTTTTCTATAGCTACTACACCCCCTCCCTGGATTGCTTAACTTTACCCTTGATACGTACCTTGTATAGCTGAATGTTAAGAAAGGAGGTATCAAGCACCATTTTTAAAGTCTTTGGTATGACGCGACCTGGAATTGAACCCAGGTTTCCCGGACCATTGACGAACACTCTACACCACTATTCCATTGAGCCGGTTTTAAATTCATTAAACAATGTTTGTTGCTTCAAATGAGCAGATTATAACACTAAGTCTTATTAATGGGTGTTCTGATTTTTTAAAATACGAAATTGTCCAAGTGCTTGCTAAATTATCCTAGCACTAAATTCTCCAGTTCTAAATTGTCCAAGAACAAATTGTCTAAATTGTCTAGTACAGAATCGACCTCGTACCAAAATGTCCAGTACTGAACTGTCTGGTATCGAATTGTCTGAACGCCATATATAATTAGTTATTTTTACTCTGTTATATATCGTAAACGGTTATGAGTTACACTAGCAGACAACATAAAAAAACAGTTACATGGTATTTCGGAAGCCGTGTTCTTTGTCTTGATTCCACTAGTGTCAAGAGTGTATCTCTCCACAGATATGACCTCCTCCAGGATTGGAGACCTACCATGGGCCATATCTGCCAACGATGCGGTCAGAGCCATCTAGCGACAGAAGATTGCACTATATGCTAAGGAACCTCAGGTGAACAACAGCAGGTGCCATACTGGATCACTACGCATGCGTACAAAACTGTGAACTGTTTTGTTTTGGGGGGGATTTTTTCTTACATAACAAAACAAAAGCTTTAATTTCTATTGTATAAATTATTACTTATTTCATAATATATTTTTACAAACAATCTTTGTTCAGTATTATTTGTTTCAATTGAATTCATGTTCTCTTTGTTTGCCATGCTGTCAAAAAGACTTTTATGTTGATGGAAGTCTAAGCTAAAAAAAAACTTTGTAAAAATGTACAGTTATAACTTGAAAATCCCAGTGACATCTATTTATTTAAAAGGCAACAGTTAGACAAACAAAACATTGTAATTGTTTTTAATTGGAATCATTTTGAGATGAGGCTTCTTAATCTGAGAATTAATTTTTATTTATAGCGGACTTTTTGTCCTCATCTTGGTAGGTTTTTTTTTTTTTTTCTTTCACTACGTTTCGGCCAAATTTCACCTCTGGCCTTCTTCAGGTGATTTACCGACCTCGGATAGGAAAAAAAAACTACCAAGATGAGGACAAAAAGTCCGCAATAAATGAAAATTAATTCTCAAAACATTGTAAAGATTCATAGTTGTTCGGGGGTTTTTTGTTTGTTTGTTTTTTGTTTTTTTTTTTATTTTACACATTGACAATTAAAGAATAGGGTACTTATAACAAATATATACCTATTACAGTACAATAATACTTGGGCCAATTAGATTTGGTAGGAACTTTCATGTCATAGTGGCTTATGTGCTAGATTAGAGCATCGTAGTAAGCGAGTTCGAACACCATGCAATGCATTCTTGAAATAAAAGAATATAGATTTTCACTCTAAAAAATAAACCGAAAAGTATTTGAGTATGTAAGAATTCCTTCTTAAGTGTAAGTTGAGTAAGTATAGACAATTCTATACATACTTGAGAAATATTTATGTCTTTTCTTATTCATACAGTTGAAATAGGTTCAAAATTTGCTTTAAAAAAACGTTGATAATTTATTGTTTGATGCAATTGCGTACTAATTTTCATCCTTTTTTTTTTTTTGCATCACATACATAATCTGTCCATACATTTATCTATTGACTGTATCATTCATGAAGAAATAAACCCTCGATTTAAAAAAATAACAATAATTTTCTTCTAAACCAAATAAACCAGAATTTTATCATTTCAAATTCAACATTACACAATAAAATACATCTAATTATGTATTATTCATTTCCAAGTTCTGCTGAATCAAAACTCTATGGTATGCTATAAATGATAACTGAATATATCACAGTCCAACGGAATACACACTCGTACACACACGCATTCTTACTATATATATATATATATATATACATTCTATTTTTGGCTTCAGGGTTCCATTGCAGTGGAGGTTGGTAATAAATACTAGCTAATAAGATCTGTTTTGAGTGTATTAGAATTTTATGAAAAATGTTATTAGAGTACTCATTTATGTGCAAATGAAAAATAGAGAAAGAGAGAGAATATATATATATATATATATATATATATATATATATATATATATATATATATATATATACATATATATATATAGAGAGAGAGAGAGAGAGAGATAGAAATAGAGATACAGATAGATAAGCATATATATTTTTATATGGAGAGAGAGATAGAGAAAGAAAGCGAGTACACATATATATATTCTCTCTCTCTCTCTCTCTCTCTCTCTCTCTCTCTCTCTTTCTCTCTCTCTCTCTCTCTCATTATACATAGTCACTCTCTTTCTCTTTCGCTTCTGTTCTGATTCTTATAAATATATATATATAAAGAGAAAGAGAAAGAGAGAGTAAATATATATATATATAGAGAGAGAGAGATAGGGAGAAAGAGAGAGAAAGATAAACAAATATATTTTACATATGGGGAGAGACATAGATAGAGAGTGTATATATATATATATATATATATATATATATATATATATATATATATATATATATATATATTGGATAAAATAGAAACTGGATGAATAAAATCCGATCAGCAAATTCTAAATTTTCATTTCCATAAATCGAGTGAAAAGTTTGCTGAAGAAAAAGTATAAAATCTCTCCTTATATTAGTCCAAGCGTTGATGTTTTTGTTTTTTTGAAATTGAGTTTGTTAAGATTCGTGCAATGAAATATAGCAGTAACTGTTAGCTTAAACAAAGAGACATATTTTGTGAATTGCTGCTGATTTTTTATTTAGCAGAAGACATATTAAGATTTTAACGCAAATAGTCTTGTAAACAGCACAATTAAAGGAAATTAAACGAATTAAAATGAAATGCATTCTTGAAAGAACAGAATGTGGATTTTCACACTAAAAGATAAATCGAAAAGTATTTGAGTAAGTAAAAATTCATTCTTAAGTGTCAGTTGAGTAAGTATAGACAATTCTATACATACTTAAGAAATATTTATGTCTTTGCTTATTTATAGAATTTAAATAGGTTCAAAATTAACTTTAAAAAAAGCGTTGATAATTTATTGTTTAAAGCAATTGGCTAAGAAATTGTATTTTTGAAATCTTTAGAAGGTAAATATTTCTAAAGACATTTTAGATTTTAATCCTTAAAATATTCTGTGGTAACTAAAATATTGTCGTCTATAAAGTTCTTGAAATTTTAAAACTAATGCGAATGCGCCGGTTGGTTAATAAATGCAAAAATATAAAAAAAAATGTACAGCTTCTCGATCGAACACAAAAATCAACACTTTTCTTTTGTATGGAAATAAGTTATATAAGTTATATATATATATATATATATATGGAGAAATGGTAGATTTTGGTGAATCTCACAAGATGAATAGGTACCCTATTCTTTACTCGTCTACGTGTAAAATTTTAAAAAATTGAATAAAAATAAGTGGAAAAGTGGATACATCAAACACTCACAACTGGTTTAGCACTGTGAATAAAGGAAAAAATATAACCACAAAACCCGTTGTAAGTGTTTGATTTATACACTTTTCCACTTATTTTTATCATATATTTATATGTGTGTGTGTGTGTGTGTGTGTGTGTGTGTGTGTGTGTGTGTGTGTGTGTGTGTGTGTGTGTGTGAAGAGAGAGAGGCGGGGAAGAGAGAAAGAGGCTATATATATATATATATATATATATATATAAAATCTCTTGTAACATAACTAAAATTGCTAATAACCAGAGTCTCTTTTTTACACGATTCGTTTTCAATGCTATTTCGAATCAGCAGTTTTTGTTTTAGTTTTGCGACATAAATAATCTCAAAAATTATCAATGAATGATAAATTTTACGATTATTTATAGTCGCTAAAAGGTTAGATATTTATCCAACCTCTCAGTAGGTAGTATTTGACGCAAGGTTCTGTTAATGTGGGTGGCCATGCACGAATCAAGACTCACAGACGGCATGTGCAAAAAATGCTTGATCCCGTCGGCATTCCTCTGTTAGGGCATCTCAAGCACCAAGCAATAAACTCTGCCCAACAAAACAAGTAGAGCCTTGAGGCGGCCCCCAGGGACTAGGTGTTCAGTTTTCCGATCACCAGGCCATAAAGCCTGGCCGGAAAAATAGTCTTAGGGTTATCACCAAACTTGATCGTCTTGAGAAAGGGCAACGTAAGCATTATTTGAAATCGAACAATCCATCTAAAAAATTTACTTGATTTGTTTTTCTGAAACAAACAAAAACATTTTTTTTAAAAAAGAGAACTAAATGTATTTCACAAAACTGAATCTTTTTTTAGTTTTTTTTTTTAATTATAGGATCCTCCTCTGTCATAAGGTTTCATTGATGGTTAGAGTGTTCGCCAATGACCCGGGAGACCTGGGTTCAATCCCAGGTCGAGTCATACCAAAAACTTAAAAATGGTACTTGATGCTGCCTTGCTTAACACCCAGCATTATAAGGTACCTATCAAGGGTAAAGCGGAGCAATCCAGGGAAAGAAGTAGCGTCCTCCCCTACATCTTGGTGTGGTAGCTCTCGAACAGGGAGCCTTCGGGTCACCCTCGACTAAACCAAACCAAACCAAACCAAACCTAAGTCATACCATATGGTTATATAAATTTTATATTATAGGTTTTATCAGAGTGTGTAATATGATAAGTCTAAATTTTATTATAAGTTTATATTGTAAGTTTATATTATATATTTCGCATTAAGTTTTTTTTTTATTATAAGGTTATATTGCGTCTATTTTTTATTAATAATGCTATGTTATTAATTAAAATTGATTTTTAAAAATTTAAAAACATTTAAAGAATTTTTAAAAAATCAAATTAAAAAAAGCAGAAATCGAAAGTGTTTTCAATTGTTTAAATTTGTGTTATAATTATGCAAATATTTCGTGGAGTTCTCACTGGTACCTCTCGGGTATATATATATGTGTGTGTGTGTGTGCGTGCGTGCGTGTGTGTGTGTTTCCTAAATGAAGCAGCCGGTATTTAAATTGGTTGTTTAACACAATGATATATGGCACAAATGAACGCGTTTTATTATTTATATGCAAAACTACTTGTCTTTGTCATCTCAGGTCAAAGTATTCTCGTTGTTCTAACATGTCTGCAAAAGCAGATGATTGAAATTTTTATTGTCATTCGTTGTGGTTTAGAACTTCCTTTCTGTGGTCAATAACTTTGTACCGAAAGATAGGTTGGGCATATTAAGTTTATTTTGGTCGAATGAGTAGAGTGTTCACCAATGGTCCGGGAGACTGAGGTTCAATCCCATGTCGAGTCATACCAAAAACTAAAAAAATGGTACTTGATGCGTCCTTGCTTAACACTCTGCATTATAAGGTAAGGATCAAGAGTAAGGTGAAGCAATCCAAGGAATGGAGTAGCGCCCTCCCCTACACCTCGGTGTAGTTGCTAACGAAAAGGGAGCCATCGTGTCACCCTAGACTAAGGTCACCAACTTTACTTTTTATTTACCCAGCTCCTCCCCAGCGGGCGGGATACGACACAAGGTCAGTTTTTATGCTGAGTACTGGTTTGAATTCAATGTTTTCTTTCTCCAAACTCGTTGAGTAATCAAGGCTGAAGAACCAGTCTGACATACAATTTACCGATAACTAAGGGGAAGACATACGCATTCATGCCTTCCCAAGCTGCAGTAGCGAGAAGTTAAACACAAACAGCTGAGTCCAGCATTCGAACTCCACTCACTAGTTTCATTTCCTTGGTCGATAACTGTTACATTAAACGCGCTTCCACTATCTTCGGAAGATTGAGTCTAAGCATTTCTTGATAGGGTAATTTTGTGCTTTCGGGTACAATCTGTATCTGTAATTTGAGAAGCAGTGGTGATGAATTCTGGCAATGGAAAGAGAGCTTCAAAGAACTTTCTGATGAGTTACAAAGGCATTAAACGTTGTTCTTCCTTAATTGAGTTTTAATTGTTGATCTATTGATTAATTCTTCTAATTGTGTCTTAGAAAAAGAGGTATTTTCAGCAACTGGAAGCAAATTCCGAGTATGAAAGGTAATTGAGAAGAAGACTAAGATATAGAGAAATAAAAAAAAAAGACTTAATAGAAAAAAAAAAAAAAAAACAGTATATTTTCAAGAATAGAATTGTACACATGTTCAACTTAGAAAAAAAAAATTAAACCGTCGACTGGTTCGAGAACAGCCGCAGATGAATCTCAAAACAGACCTTTTGGTACTGGTGGTCACACCCCGCCTTTTTTGACGACGTCCAAGGAATTTTTGTCAAGAGGTTTATAATCAGATAATCAGACTGGCTTAGAGGCTACTCATTAAGGGTGAAAAGCAAGTGGAAAACATTGTAGGCTGCTCGACCCAGTTTAGATATATGTATATATCATCATCATCATTATCATTAGGTCACGCTGACAGCACAGATTTCCCTGACTCTCTCTCTCTCTCTCTCTCTCTCTCTTCATCCGTCCCTATCATTCATCGCTTCGGGCAGTTCTTCCCCAGTACATCCTGTGTCCATATTGAGCTGATGTAAATAAGTTCTTGCCTTTCGGCCATGTGGAGGAGTCCAGAAAAGAACGTCACTTAAACATTCGTACTATATATATATATATATATATATATATATATATATATATATATATATATATGATTTGTTGACGAATAGTACGTAGGTAATATCGATTTTAAACGAGCCAGAGCATATTTGTTTGGACGCAGTTAAATGGTTTCAAGCATTGCTATTTAACATTAATAATAATTTAGTTGTCTAAATTTCCGAGACGAAGCTTGATGATTTTTATCAGTAAGAGTTTTCGGACTATTGTCTTCGTCTATAATGGTTTTTTTTTTTGGGGTTTTTTTTTTTCACAACGTTTCGGCCGCTGTATCCTCCAGCCTTCCCCAGTTGTCCCCTTTTTATTTGGGCATAGAAATGATTCAATCTTTAAAACTTTTAAAATTATTTCCTTGGCTGAATCATTTCTATGCCTAGATAAACAGGGTACACCTGAGGAAGGCCGGAGGATACAGCGGCCGAAAGGTTGTGAAAAAAACAATAAAGACGAAGACAATAATCTGAAAACTCTTACTGATAAAAAAAAGTAATAATTTAATTTAATAATTCTATTCAACATAATACATTTGTTTGCACACAGTTAAATGGTTCCAGGAATTGCAATGTAATATCAATTCAATTTAACATGTTATTTGTTTGCACACAGTTCTGTGGTTTTAAGTATATGATTAATTAGTAAATTATTACCGTATTTAACGACATATAAAGGGCACATTACACTTAAAATATCTTTCAAAATTCTCCTATGTCTTATATGCCATAAGTAAGTCTATGCTTTATTTTTATTTTTTGTTTTCTTATATTTGAATATAATAAAGTTTCGTATAGAATTGTGTTCTTTTGTTTCTATTACTTTTGGTTTAATTGTAATCAAGGTTTTTTTTAACCGATTCACATCTCATATAACCCATTTACTAATAATTCTACTAATTACTAATTTTTTCTTCATCTACCCGGTTGAAATTCGGGTGCGTTTTATATGCCGTCAAATATGGTAAAGAGTTCTTGATAGGTACTACCACTCTGGATCAGAGTGGATATAGAAATAATGGCAAAGAAGGGATGCTCCGCAATCCCCAAAGCTCCAGGAACGGAGCCACATCATCAGATGGCTAAGTTTAATATCGAGAAAGTTCGTTGGGGAGAGCGGTCTTACCCCTATGCATTGATGCAGTCGGTGTGTTCTACAGCCCCAGCCGACGGAACTTTTTAAAAAGATTTTGTTTTTTGTTTTGTTTTGTTTTTTTGGCTTTTTTATTTTTTTAAATTTTTTGGTTATTGCTTTTATTTACTTAAAGTTAGTTTTATTTTTTGCTTGTTTGGTTTGTGTGTGGGGAGTGCTTTGGTTTACGTAATTTCTGGTGTTCTTCAAATCCTCTTTCGGCTTCCAACGTGACCCTTCTAATCTGAACTTATCTGACTTCTTCCCATTCCTCTCTCTCTCTCTCTCTCTCTCTCTCTCTCTGCTGCTGCTGCTCTTCATTCTCTGTACTTTATTATACTTTTTCTCTCCCTTTTCTCTATCTCTCCCTGTTCTCTATCTCTCTCCTATCTTTGCCTTCTACAAGAATAGCTTTGCCATTAAATAATCTACGAAGATTGATATGCCATTAAACAAAGAAACTGAAACTTAAATGCATATCAGTTGTCAAAAGGATTCAGAAAGAAAATCAAATTTTTAAAAAAATGTAACCAAAAATACAATATGGCGAGATATCTTTCTAAAACCCCAAAATTTATTTTTTATTTACTTTTCCTTTTTTGCCCTTTCTTTTGTTTTTCCTTTTTTTTTTAATAAACAATGATGATGACTTTCTAAATTACCATATCTACTCGAGTAATGAAAAACTTTGCGTATTATACGACCCCGAATTTTTAGCCATAAAGAGTTGTGTGTTTTTTATTATATATCGCATAACACCAAGCTCTGATAGCCCACAAAACATAGTTCGTCAAAATCCAAAAATATAAAGAAAAAACATTCAAACACTTATTTATACTTGAAAATCTACTGCACTACAACAAAGATCAATCCAATAACATAAATAAACAAATTAATCCAGACCTTGATATGGTTTAGCGTGTTTACTTGGATATTCCAAAGATACTAAAACCCCGTCACTGGTTCATTGTAGAATTGATAATATAATTTTAGTTAAGATAATGAAGGTTTTGCGTAATTTTATTCTTATTAAAGTATGTGTTCCTATTTTATGTTCAAATATTGAAAATAGGAAAAAATGTTAAATAAAAATGTATTAACTAATAACATTTGCTGAAATAAAGACTATGCGGAGATACTTTGGATCAAGGTTACAGCAAGGTTAGGACGAAAAACAAGGTAGGTTTTGACGTTTCACGTGCATGACACGTGTAATGATCGACAGTTTATTTTTTAGGAGAAAAATCAGTTTTAAAAAGATATTCCTTACACGAGTTTATCCGAATGTAAGGCATATATAACAATTCATATAAACAGTTTAGATCACAAAACGAATGTAAGGCATATAGAACAGTTCATAGAACAGTTCAGATCATAGAAGGAATGTAGGGCATATAGAACGGTTCATAGAACAGTTCAGATCACAGAACGAATGAAAGGCATATAGAACAGTTCAAAGAACACTTCAGGCCACAGAACGAATGTAAGGCATATAGAACAATTCAGATCGCAGAACGAATGTAAGACATACAGAACAGTTCATAGAACAGTTCAGATCGCAGAACGAATGTAAGACATACAGAACAGTTCATAGAACAGTTCAGATCATAGAAGGAAAGTAGGGCATATAAAACACTTCAATGAACAGTTTAGATCACAGAACGAATGTAAGACATACAGAACAGTTCATAGAACAGTTCAGATCATAGAAGGAATGTAGGACATATAGAACAGTTCAAAGAACAGTTTAGATCATGGAAAGAATGTAAGACATATAGAACAGTTCATAGAACAGTTCAGATCACAGAACGAATGTCAAGCATATAGAACAGTTCATCGAACAGTTCAGATCATAGAAGGAACGTAGGGCGTATAGAACAGTTCATAGAACAGTTCAGATCACAGAACGAATGTCAAGCATATAGAACAGTTCATAGAACAGTTCAGATCATAGAAGGAATGTAGGGCATATAGAACAGTTCATAGAACAGTTCAGATCACAGAACGAATGTAAGGCATATAGAACAGTTCATAGAACAGCTCAGATCATAGAAAGAATGTAGGGCATATAGAACAGTCCATAGAACAGTTCAGATCATAGAAGGAACGTAGGGCATATAGAGCAGTTAATAGAACAGTTCAAATCACAGAACGAATGTAAGGCATATAGAACAGTCCATAGAACATTTTAGATTACAGAACGAATATTGCATATATAGAACAGTTCTTCGAACTGTTCGGATCATAGAACAAATGTAAAACATTAATTTTAAGCTATACAGGTTGTAGGTGATTGACATTGTCACTATTGGCATATTACAAATTATAAACGTTTCAAATTTATCTTATTTTTAAACTGACTGATAACTGAAATCCGAAGAGCTTGAGGACTTTAACCTGACACATGTTTCTTTAGTTCCAGTAGCTGTTTCTATTTTTGATTTGGTTTTCTTGAGGGGAAGGGGTCTTATCCTTCTGCAGAGATACAGTTGGGGTATTCTACAACCCAAGCCAACATGGCTGGTGAGCTTTTGTAGTGAATAGTTTGTAGCTGTTTTTTTAACGCGTAGGAGCTCATTTGTTTAAACACAGTTCATGCTTTTAAGTATTGCTATCTAATATTAATGATTCCATTCAACATTATTCATTCTTTTGCACACGGTTAAATGATTTCAGATATTTTTATTTAACATTAATAAACATATTTTTCAAGAATTCATATCAAATAGGAACAATTTTTACACAGCTGTATGCTTTCAAATAACCAATAATAATAATCCTTAATAATGACAGAACTGTTCTATTTGACCAATTGATGGGACCCTAATAGGGACTACCACTCCAGTCTAAGTGAACCTGAATATAATGGGAATGAAGGGATACTCTACATACCTTAGACTCTAGGACTGAAACCTAATCATCAGATACAATTTATAGATAGATTGACAGATATGTATTTATTTCTGTGATATGATCTATTGAATTTAGATTCATATCTAATTGGAAAAATTTTCATGCAGTTGTATGCTTTCAAATAACCAATAATAATAATCCTTAATAATGACAGAACTGTTCTATTTGACCAATTGATGGGACCCTAATAGGGACTACCACACCGGTCTAAGTGAACCTGAATATAGTGGGAATGAAGGGATACCCAACATACCTTAGACTCTAGGATTGAAACCTAATCATCAGATACAATTTATTGATAGATTGACAGATATGTATGTATTTCTTTGATATGATCTATGGATTTTGATTCGGTTTGTTTTATAGCATATCAACCACTGGAGGTTATTTAATGCCAAATCCTCTCTATACATATATATTAAATATATATGATTTGGTTTGGTTGAGTTTTATGGCATATCAACCACTGTAGGTTATTTAATGCCGAATCCTATTCATTCAAATATATTAAATATATATGATTTGCAAACACATCTTGTTGATAACATTTTTAAACGAGCCTTGGTTCATTTTTTGGCACACAGTTGAATGGTTCCAAGCTTGTCTATTTACTATTAATCATTTGCTTGCACATATTTAAATTATTTCAAGTATTGCTATGTAACACTAACAATTCAATTAAGCATCAGTCATTTGTTGACACAAAGTTTGAATGTTAATTCTATTTGACCCATAGATAGGACCCTATCAGGTGCTACAACTCTTGATTGGAGTGGACTGGGAGCGATGGCAATGAAGAGGTACTACACATCCACCAAAGCTCTAGCATTACTGGAGCGACACCATCAGATTGTTTAGTGTCATATCCAGAACACACATTGGGAGGTCTTCCCTCTCTGCAGAGATGCAGTCGGTGTATTTTACAGCCTGAACCGACTGGGCAGCATCGAATTTAGATACAAGTCCTTTCAACAGTCAACGATAGAGAGATAGTATGTATGTATGTATGTAATAGGACTCATTGTATTTAGATAAAAGTCCTTTGAACAGTCAACGATAGATAGATAGATAGATAGATAGATATGTATTTATGTGATAGGACTCATTGTATTTAGATAAAAGTCCTGAGAAAAGACAGAACTGCGCCAGTATTAAAGGCTTTTTGCGACATTTCAATCGCACCTAATTCTTCCGGAATTTTAAATTTCTGATTGTGATCCGAAAGGAATTGCATTAAGTTTGAACTTGAATCGTATATTGTCACCCTGGGGGGAAGTAAACGGAAATAACTTTAGACTTTTGAAAATCTGCGATTTTGCAACTACATAAAACCACTGAATGTAAAGATGAGACGAAAAATCAGGTTTCAACTATCTACCGCCTTAAAGTCTGGGAATCGTGATAGACATTTTAGTCCTCACAAAAATTTTTATTCCTAAACATTATCACTCATATCATAAAGGCAAAAAATGTATACATTGCCCTGTTTATATATATATATATATATATATATATATAAAGAACAGTTTACGGATTAAAAGCCGTACATGAACTGCTAAGAAAAGCATTAAGTAGTTGAGAAGAACTAAATTGAAGATTGATAGATAAGCCAAAGGAATATTCTAATCTATATATATTTGTGCATGTCTTTGTCTGTCTGTCCGTCTCAGCTATGCATAACAGAAATCACACATTAACACATTTACTTTCATGGTGATAAACATGAAGGTACCTGTATTAATGTGATGTATATATATATATATATATATATATATATATGTGTGTGTGTGTGTGTGTGTGTGTGTGAAATTTGAAATCAAATTGGTCAATATAGCAATTCAAGAGTCTATTGACAAATTTTTCAAGCCCAACTTAATTGTGGGGTATAATTTATTATTGTGTATGTATGTATGTATGTATGTATGTATGTATGTATGTATACATGTGTGTGAGTGTGTGTTTGTGTGTGCATTTATCCACTCCTCCGCCACGAGCTGGATGCGACTCAAGGTCAATTTGATTATGTGAATTATTTTTTCGTTCTCCTAAACTGGTCGCCAGAACAATGCAAAAGAACTATTTTCTCCTAAAGGGTGGAAGGTCAGATATATTCTCAGCTTTCACATTGGAATTACTGCAGCAAGCAGCCACACCTGGGATCTGAACATAGCCATCGAGACAAGTTTCAACGACGATAACCGTTATGCTAAGACCATCTCATATATATATATATATATATATAGTGCATTTAGAAGGAACCTCAAACCTGGTTAAATTCTCATTATGAATTTATTTCGCCGGAGAATATCATTACACTCTCCGTCTCCTCAGATGACTATACATGTTTGACTTGAGGTTACAATTTTTATTTTTATCTTTATTATTATTTTATTTTATTTTAAGGAGAACGTCTAAGACCACATCAGCTGAGAGAATTAACATATGTATTCGAAGTAAATGAAGAATATATGGGGATGATCATTTAATTTACAAGCTTAGATTATTCAGATGATTCCCTCTGCTATGGAAGATCTGGCATAGGTTCAAGTTGTGATGGGTCGATTGACAGGAACACCCTGTTCTGGTTTCTTAATGTTTCTAACACCTTATTGTTTTGACCCCCTTTTGCCCTCGCTTGAGAATTTAGAATTTATATTGGTATTCCCCGTTTTTTGTTTTTTTTTTGTTTTTTGTTTTTTCATACACATATAGACTGTAATCCATATTTGCTGTTTTGCAACTTCAAGTCAAACATGTATAGTCATCTGAGGAGACGGAGAGTATAATGATATTCTCTAGCGAAATAGATTTATAATGATAATTTAACCAGGTTTGAGTTTCCTTCTAATTACGCTGTATACGCTCTGAATGTGAGTTTTGTTATGGAAGGAAAAGGATATGTAACGATAGCCAGACATCGAGCACTCACATATATTTATATGATATTCCTCATATATTCTATTCACGAATAATCCACACCCACTGTCTTCAGACGCGGACTGGATATATATATATATATATATATATATATATATATATATATACGAGGATCATTGAATAAATGCAGTGAATTATTTGAAAAAAAATTTTTTAAATCCTTTTCAGATTTTCTCCATAAATGTAGTTCCGCTCACTTTGTAATTGGTTTGCAGCAAAAATCATTTCAATCTCGCAAAAATTTTTACTTCAAAATGCCACCAAATCAGAGTATTCCAGGCTTGAACAGTGGTCTCTAATCAAACTTTTGGTGGCTGGAAGTGCAAACTATGCGTGATTTATAGAAGAATGAGTTGTGTGTACGGAGAAGTGAGTTCTAGTAAAAAAAAAAAAAATGTTTATATATGGGCAAAATTGTTTTTAAGACGTTCGAAATAGAATTTAAGATGAAGACAGATCTACAATGGCGAGCACACCTGAAAGGGTAGATTCAGTCAATGCACTCTTTTTGACTTGCGAAAAAGATGCTGTAAAGGATATTTCTTATCAACAGGGAATTTTATATATGTGCACACACACACACACACACACACACACATATATATATATGTGTGTGTGTGTGTGTGTGTGTGTGCATATATATATAATTGTAAATGGGTACATGAGTTTCATTCAACAAGTGAATCTGTATTCAAGTATATCTTCGTGCATGGATGCACAACTTTATGTCCTTGCACTGGAAGATGTCCACTGCTATGAGTGAGTCATTGCGTGTACGGCTCTACATTAGCATTTGTCTACCGAATATCAGTGAGAGAGAGAGAGAGAGACAGTGAGAGAGAGAGAGGTGATGGTGAAAAGGAAGAAAGAACGTGACAGTAACTGTCAATAATAACCCAAGTCGAATGCAAGAGAGAGAGAGAGAGAGAGAGAGAGAGGAATATATTCAAACGCTTTTCTTTAAGCACTTATGCAAATCTACTTTGTGGTGTAGTGGAAATTTACTAAGCATTTTGCTTAGATGTGGCACAAGGCCATATGAAAGGGGCACCCAATGAGACTCGAACTCACTCGTGTTGGTTAGCTAGTCGAGCTTGCTAACCATTACACCACCAGAGGCGCCTACTTTGTGGTGTAGTGGCTGGACTACGGCCTCGAACTCAGCCTGTTCGAACTCCTTTCGTGCTGTTGTACTTACTTTAGGGCTAATACTCTTGAGAAAGGCATGAACTCCCTTATCCCTACAGCTACGACTTAAATAGTATTACTGATTTTCTTCTAAGGGTGAATTTGGCATTAAATAGTCCACGAAGGTTGATATACCATTAAACAAAAAAGCCAAACAATATATTAGAAAGAGGAGAAGGAAGAGGATTAGTTTTTTTTTTTTTTTATCTTTACATAATTTTTTTTCTTTTGATATTTTAAAAGTACCAATTGCAATTAAATAATGCTGCCTTTTTTAACTGCTCCGTATACACACACTCACACATAAACACACACACATACATATGTACACCTTCACACACACACAAACACACACACACACATACATATATATATAGGCAGACAGAGAGAAATATTTTCTAGAGAGACGGTATATAAGAAGACTGGCGCAATACAATCTTTCCATTCACAGCTGTAATATCCCCAAAGCCTACCTGATAATTTCCTCCCAATAGAGCTGTCACTTATCAAAATGAACTAACAATCTAATGTATCAAAACCAGATTGCATCTCTTATAGTCAGAATCTACCTAGCCTAAGAGATTGCAGGCTATGTTCATAGACATAGATATGTCTATATATATCTTTCAGTTTATCTATGTATCGTATCTATTTCTTATTTCTTTGATCTATCTATCTATCTATCTCTTTTTTCTCTCTCACCATATCAATCTATCAGTCTATCCATCTATCTATTAATTTATCTATCTATCTATCTAGCTAGCTAGCTCGCTCTTTTTCTCTTAAACCCTATCTATCTATCTATCTATCTATTGAAAATTTAATTTGTTTTCTAAAAAGACACGTATGTCTAGAAAAAAAGAATCCCCAATTTCTTACAGATTAAATTTTTTGCTGTAGAAAATTTGTGATGAGTTCTAATTTTTCAGCCTGGCCAACACTGGATAAATCTGATAGAACACATACACACACACACACACGCACACATACATACATACACACACACACACACACACACACACACACACACATATATATATATATATATATATATTGTTGTGTCTGTGTGAAAATTTCTATTTTTCTAATCTGAAAATACATCTCAGCGGTATAATTTGAGAACAGAGAGAATATTTTTTGATACTACGATATAACTTACCACTGTATTAAGAGGGGTGCTTGGTAGGTGCATTGACCAATGCAAAACTCGCTGGAATGTGTTGAATACCGAGAGGGCTAATTTGGAGAAAATTAATGTTTTCTTTATTCCTCTTTTCTGTCTTGGTGAACACAGCTTCAAATTTATTGAATACATCACTTTAATGTAGAGTACCAAGTGCGGATCGAACTCAGAACAGAATATATCTATTATTTCACTTCTTGTAGAGTTGGTCCATTGCTGACATAAAAACATGAGGAGTTCAAATAACTACCACACGCACACACACGCACAGATAAAGGCAAACATAATTAGATAAATATACGTGGTGCCTTCAATAAGTTTCCAGACTTTTTTTTTGTACAGGCATTTAAAATTGTCGTAGACTCTTGAAAATTCAGTATGTTATTGCTATACATCTTATGAGATGACTGACCAATTTTTGTGATTTCAGGTCCAAATGAACAGCTACAACAGGAATTGGAATACACCCTACTAAAGCCTGATTGTCACAGTTGGTGAATTTCAAAAATGCAATCTGGACGGGAGAAAGAATGATATGCAATAAAATTCTGTTTTAAACTTGGAAAAAATGCCACAGAAATGTATGGAATGCTTCAGACTGATTTGGAGCATCTTGCATGAATAGAGCATCTGTTTTTGAGTGGCATAAGAGATTCAAGAAAGGCAGATTCAAGAGAGGATGTGCGATGAGTATGGAAGTCAATACACCAGAATTGATTGGCCAAAGGGTTAGGGTTAGGGTTACTATGATGAGGTTTTAAGGGCATTCAGGAAGAGATTCCGTCGGAAGAGGCCAGCACTTTTCAAATCAGGTCAGTGGCATTTCCACCAGGACAATGCACCAGTCCACAACTCCGGCCTTGTCACGGACTATTTGACCGAGATGGGCATTAAGACAGTTCGTCACCGTCCCTATAGTCCAGACCTTTCCAGAGAGGAAAGAGGCTGTGACGAATGTCATTGACACGCTCACACAAGAGGACTTCCATGTGGCCTTGCAGAAATTGTTGGAACGGTACAACAAGTGCATTGCAACCGGAGGAGATTACTTCAAAAGGGACTATCAAGAAAAGGGGCCATACAAAAAAGTCTGGAAACTTATTCAATGATCCTCGTACATGCTTACATACTCGAAACGCTGTTTGAGACACATACATACACATACACACTGAAACACACACACACACATGCACACACAGGTACACACAAGCATAATTAGTCATATACACATGCCTACAAAGACAAAACATTACGAGGTTTGAGACACAAACTCACGTAGACATACACATACACACACTTACTCACTCACTCACACACACACACACACACACACACACACAAACACTCTCGGATGCACACAAGCGTAATTAGACATTAACACATGTCCACATACACGAAAAGTATACGCTGTTTGAGACACTAATTCACATAGACACACACATTCACTCACACTCACTCACAGACACACAAACATACGGATACATACAAGCATGATTAGACACATGCCCACGTACTCGAAACGTGTACGCTGTTTGAAACACTAATTCACATAGACACACACATACACACACACTCACTCACATGGACACACAGACGCACACACAAATACACACCGATGTACACAAGCATAATTAGACATTTACACATGCCCACATACTCAAAACGTGTACGCTGTTTGAGACACTAGTTCATATAGACACACACATACACACACTCTCACTCACACACATATGGATGCACACAAGCAAAATTAAAAATATACACATGCCCACATATACGAAACCTGGACGCTATTTGAGACACTAATCCACGTAGACACACTCATACACACACTCTGACACACACATACCTACACGAAACAAACCATGGCGTTCGGGGATAGAGATGACTCGAACCACGTTTCTAGATGGCACGTGACAAGAAAGAAAGAAAGAAAGAAAGAAAGAAAGAAAGAAAGAAAGAAAGACATTCCGGCATTGAAAGAGACAACTACGGAAAGAATGCTATAAAACGAGTTGAGGCAATGACGTCATTTATGTTAATCAATTTCAGAGATGCCCTGCTATACAACTCCACATTTGCCAGTGTTAACGAAAGCCTCGTTTTCGACCAGCTTCTCACACGAGACATTCACGTACTTCAAACCTGTGTGTATGTGTGTCTGTCTCATGGTGAATGTGCATATCTGTGTTTGTGTCTCTGTTCACGTGTTCGCACTCGCGTGCGCGCATATGAGAGAAAGACGGAGATATAAAAAGAGAGAGGTGGAGAGAGAGATAACGAGAGTGTGTTTGATTAGTCTCAGCAGATTCCAAATGTACATATATATATTTAATATTTATACTTTAATGCATATATATATATATATATATATATATACAAGTACTTCTCTTAAGTATATCTATACATGTAGAATTTAATTTTTGTAATCGTTACAGTGTTCACCAATGTCCTGAGAGACCTGGGTTCAATCCCAGGTCGAGTCATACCAAAAACTCAAAAGATGATACTTGGTGTCTCCCTACTTAACACTCAACATTATAAGGTACCGGTCAAGGGTAGAAGAAGCAATCAAGGGAATGGAGTAGCACCCTTCCCAACACCTCGGTGTAGTAGCTATTGAAAAGTAAGCCTTCGTGTAGCCTTCGACTACTGTCGGCCAACTACCAGAACTATATATATATATATATATATATATATATATATATATATATATATATATATATATATATATATATATATATATATATATATATATATATATATATATATATATATATATATATATATATATATATATATATATATATATATATATATATATATATATTCAGAATTTGGCATAATGGTTAGAGTGTTTGCCAATAATGGTAGGTGAGACCAGAGTTCAATCCCCTGTCGAATCATGCCAAAGACTCAAAAACGGTACTTGATATCGCCTTGCTTAGCCCTCAGTATTATAAGATACAGATCAAGGGTAAAGTGGAGCAATCCAGGGAATTGAGTAGCGCCCTCGCATACACCTCGGTGTTGTAGCTATTGAAAAAGGAACCTTCGGGTCACTCTCGACCACGGTCGCCAACTTTATTTTTAACTTTATATATATATGTCTTTGTGTTCAAAAAGTGTCGAAACCGAAGATATATTAACCAAGACAGAAGTTGACAATGAAGGAAATATTAATTTTTTTTCGCAATCCCCATTACCGCTGACTATATTCATTCCAGCGAGTTTTCCATTTATCGAAGCGCTACTGATATTTCTCTTTTGAGATGGCGGTAAACTGTGCTGTCTTACTTTCTTTGTCATCCATGTCCTGAATTCTTATCCTTAAGATTAATTTTTAGTTTCTGTACATATATCTAAAAAGTGTTTTTTCTATGCTTCTAGCTAGCACCCAATGTCTATTCTCTGTCTATCTATCTGTGTGTGTGTGTGTGTGTGTGTGTGTGTGTGTGTGTGTGTGTGTGTGTGTGTGTGTGTGTGTGTGATTTAATAAATATGATGATTTTTGCTAATGAACTATTCGCATTCTCCATGGAAAAAAAATCTTTGTTGTATTTTTCTTAACTTTCTTTATTTTTCTTTCTTTATTTACTTTGAAACACATTTTTCTCCATCGAAAAACAAGCTTTTTGTGTTCCTTCTTTTGCGGAAAAAACACTGATTGAATGATTGAAAGGTTATAATCTTTCTTTGTAAGTATTTTCTTTTCTGCTTTTATTGTATTTTATTAAAACATCCATCGTTGTTCTATCAGCACTTGTTTTACCATTTAAAATCCTGAAGAAGGTTTACTAAAAGCAAAACGTTTTAACGTTGACTCCCCGTAATAAAATTATAATTTTTGGAATTCTTTGGCTTCCCATTTTCTCCATATATATATATATATATATATATATATATATATATATATATATATATATATATATATATATTTAATTCTATTGACTTTGCTTTATTCTTTTTGGAACCAGTACCATGGACAGAAATCAATCAAAAATGGAAGTCCACAAGTCAACAGCAGAATTTGCAAAAATTCACCTCCCATCTCACAATTCATTCAAATAATGATAGGGACGGATAGCGAGAATGACTCTTGCTATAACTATGATTACATATATAGCGGAGAGACCCATTGCCATAATGTCTAGAGGGTGATTGTTTGGTTGTTTTGTTTTACGGTGTATCAACCCATTTCAAATCATTTAACGCCGAATTAAATTTCAAACAATTCCGTTTAGAACAGGTAAAATGTTAGTTTACAAACAGTTAAATGTCAAAACAGTTCTAGTTCAAACAATTCAGTTTAAGATAAGTTCATAGTTTGAATGTTAAAAAACCGTTCTATTTCAAACAATTAAGTTTAGTATTAGTACACAGTTTAGTTCTAATTAAAAAAATTTTTTAAAAATTTCTTTTTCAAACAATTTAGTTGGGCATAAGTACACAGTTTCAATATCAAAAACAGTTGTATTTCAAACAATTCAGTTTAGCATAAGTACAGTCTTTAGTTTTATTTGACCTATAGATAGGATCCTATCAAGTGTTTCCACTCAGGGCCAGAGTGGAACTGGGAGCGATGGCAATGAAGGGGTACACCGCATTCCCTAAATCTCCTGCATTACTCGAGCCTCATCATCAGATTGTTTTATCATATTTACCAACCCCTCCGCTCGGGCAGGATATGACACAAGGTCAATTTTTAAGCGGAGTTTAAATTCAGAGTTTTCCTTCTCTTAGACTAGTTGCCTCA
>CAUZXS010006377.1:232500-242500 GCA_963585895.1 Sepioteuthis lessoniana
TAAGGCCAAATCCATTTTTATACATATAAACAGTTATATTTCAAACAACTCAGTTTAGTATAAGTACTGAGTTTCCATATAAAAAAAACCCTTCCATTTCAAACTATTCATTTTAGCAAAAGTGCACATGTTTAATGTCAAAAAACAGTTCTATTTCAAACAATTCCGTTTAACATAAGCACACACGTTTAATGTTAAAAAAAACAGTTCCATTTCAAACAATTCAGTTCAGGACAAGTGCACAGGTTTAATGTCAAAAACAGTTCTGTTTCAAATAATTCAGTTTAGTATAAGTACACAGTTTAGTTCTATTTGACCCATAGATAGGACGCTATCAGGTGTTACCACTCTGGGCTAGAGTGGACCTGGGAACGATGGCAATGAACGAGTATTCCGCATTCCCGAAAGCTCCAGTATTACTGGAGCCTCACCTTCATAATATTTCGTTTTATATCCAGGACACTCGTTTAGGGGAAGTCTTACTCCTCTGCAAAGAAGCAGTCGGTGTATTCTACAACCCCAATCGACTGGGCCACAGGACACTTGTTGGTGGGGTCTTACCCCTGTGCAAAGAAGCAGTCGGTGTATTCTACAACCCCAATCGACTGGGCCACAGGACACTTGTTGGTGGGGTCTTACCCCTGTGCAAAGAAGCAGTCGGTGTATTCTACAACCCCAATCGACTGGGCCACAGGATACTTGTTGGTAGGGTTTTACCCCTGTGCAAAGAAGCAGTCGGTGTATTCTACAACCCCGTCCGACTGGGCTACAGGATACTTGTTGGTGGGGTCTTACCCCTGTGTAAAGAAGCAATCGGTTTATTCTACAACCCGAAGCGACTGGGCTCGATCATTTAGGAATATTTGTGCAAACTGTGTGCCAACTAATAATAGATGAATAAAAAAAGAAGTGCGTCAAAAACTAATGGCAATGGAACATTGAAAAGATAAATAGTTTTGCTTATAATCAAAAATTTCCAAATTAATAAAATTTAGACATTGAATAACCCAAAAGTAGTTGACATGCCGCTAAATAAACCAAGCCTAAATATCAACTCTTATTGACAGGTTCTGAATATTTACTACTGTTTAAATCAGTGTCTTTGTCGGGTGCTGCTTCCTGGATTTGTTCAAAACAGCAGGTAGCATTCTTGAATAGTTCCAATCTAGCTTTTCCTTACATTTCGTCATAGTCTAAGTGCTGCATCCACACAGTAGTACTGACTCAACTGTAGCCCGGAAGAAATCCGTTTTCATTTTATTTGAGAGATCAAATTTCAACATGATCGATAATCTATCAATAGGATTTCACCCCTTCGTAATACGCATTCTGACATTGCTTTCAATAGATGACATTTTGCTGCCGAGGTATGTACACTGGTTTACTGATTTCATGGGCTTGTCACTGAAATTAGAGGAATGGGCTCTTTCTTGTTTATTTTACATGACCCTACTCCCATATAAAACAGCTGCTGTACGGGCACTTACCTCCCATCTTACAAACCATCCCAGGAAGACGAACAAGATATGCTGGGCACTGCTGGTGGAATATGGACGTTCTTTTATGAACTCGTGCACATGAACGTGCCAATGTTGGCTGTCCATTAGCTTTACGCGAACACCGGATGCAGTCTAGAGGACCTGTTATATAATTAAGGAATAATTTTTTATATTAATCATTTTTCGTTAATTATATTTTATCATTGAGTTTGGTTGGGCTTTGAACTATTCGGTTTAAGAGCCCAGGTGCATAGTCAATTGGTGCAGTTTATGTTCGTGCGCAAAAGATATGACAATCACTATTGCCATAATAAACCCCCAGACAGGAAATGAGGCTGGAGTGTGGTCCTGAGAATTTGAGGATTTTGAAAAAGAGTCAGTTGAGATTGGACCATGAATGCAGACAGTTGAGTTTCTGCCATTGAGGCGAGAGTTCAGTTTTTAGCCATTGAGGCGTGTGGTCAAGTTTTTCAGATATCTACCGACAGAGATGTTAAACATCACAAGATGTGGGGGTTGATTCAGCATAGTATGGTTAGCATAGAAAGAATTGTGTCTCTCTCCTCGTGTCGAAGAACCGAAACCAGAAGATTATAAAACCGTTCGTACCTGAAACGACAGAGTCCGCTTGTATTTGTATATGAATCTGAATCACAGTTTTGATTGATATGATTATGGTTATGGCTATACAAAAGACCTACCAAGAATGATAAATGATAGGGATGGATGGTGAGAAAGAGCCCGGGAACTCCATGCTACCTGCATGACTTTGATGATGACGATGATGAGATCAGTTGTTCTCAACGTTTCTTGCGCCATCCACCCTTTTCACCATATCTTTGTATGTAATACATTTTTGTTTGTTAGTGTATTATGGTGTATATATATATATATATATATATATATATATGCGTGTGTGTGTGTGTGTGTGTGTGTGTGTGTGTGTGTGTGTGTGTGTGTGATTTTCAGGTGATTGTTGGTACCTTTATAATTAAACGTGTTGTAAGAACACATTTATTTGCATACTATTTAATGGTTACAAGTATTCTTATATAATATAATAATTCTATTTAATATTAATCATTTATTTGCACATAGTTTAAATGGTTTCAAGCATTGCAATCTAACGTTAATAATTCTATTTTAAATCAATCATCTGTTCGTACGCTGTCAAATGGTTTCAACAACTTGTTTGATTTGGTTTTATGACATATCAACCATTATATGTTTTTAAATACCAAATCCATTTCATACATATAAACAGTCCTATTTCCAACAATTCAGTTTAATATCAGTACAGTATTTTGTTTACTCATTGTTAAATGTAAAAACAGTTCTATTACAAACAATTGTTCAGATCTATTTAACCTATAGATAGGACCCTTAATTGGTGCTACCACTCCGGACCAATGTTGACCTGAGAGCCATAGCAATACAGTGATACTCTGCATCACCCAAAACTCCAGCATTACAGATGTTTCCTCATCAGATTGTTTAGCATCAAATCCAGGACACACCTTGGGGAAAATCTTGCCTCTCTGCAGAGATTCAATTGGTGTATTCTGCAGTCACAGTCGACTGAGCCAGGTTTCAATAATAGAAATATTATTTATCAAGTATTCCTATCTAATACAAACAATTTGTACTCGGCTGTATGCTTTCAAATAATAATAATAATATGATCTACAGGAAGATGTGCAAGAAATTCTAATTTGACCATACGAATGAATGGTATATGCACAACCCAGCAGCTGTCCTGGAGAATGACACACACAAACTCCTATGGGACTTAGACATATAAACGGAACACCTACTCTCGGCCAGAAGACCAGACCTTATAGTAATCAACAACAACAAAAAAAGAGAACTTGCAAAATTGTAGACTTTGCTGTACCGGGAGACCACAGAATAAAACTGAAAGAAAATGGAAAGAAGGATAAGTGGTTCGACCTTGCTAGCGAATTAAAAAAAAACTGTGGAACATGAAGGTGACGATTATACCAATCGTGATTGGTGTATTCGGTACAGTAACTAAAGGACTATTAAAGGGACTGGAGGACTTGGAGACCATCCAAACTACTACATTATTGAGAACAGCCAGAATACTGAGAAGAGTACTGGATACTTGAGGAGACTTGCTGTCACTCAAACTCCAGTGAAAGATCATCAGCTAACGTTGAGGGGAAAAACTCTAGAGGAGTAAATAATAAACCTTAGTTAATAATTGAACATCTCCATTTGACAGATTTCTCTTGCAGACCCTATTGTGAAATCACCATTTCCATAGAAAGCTAGCATTCAGTATTGCATAACGTTTCCGATGTGTGGACTGACAGAAATGTCAAATCTCTATTAGTGTAAGATCTTCTTTATACTGAAAGTTCTCGGTCTAACCAAGATTACCTTTTTTTATGATTGATTTTTATTTTATTTTTAAGTCTCTTAAGATGATATCGTTTAACTACATCTTCTTAGTCAGGCCAAGAACTTTTAGGCACCCCACGTGACTATCGTGCGGTATGGTCATCGTCGAAAAAAAAATGGACTTGGCTAACCGAGTTCAAATTCTGATAGAAGAACGATCTGCGTTTCACTCCAATTTAATTCCCTTTGAGGAAGGCATGAAACCATCTCTCGGACCAAAATTATGGTTAATATCAGGGAAGTCTGAGCTAAAAAGCTTTGTATGAAAGAAAGCCAAACGGTGTGACAGGAAAAATATGAATGCAAGACAAAAAGGTGCAGTGACCCAATAAAAAACCTACTTGCTGCTGAAACCACACCACTATCGCTGATGTGACTGCGGTTTACTGCCTCACAACAAGTCAAAAGGTTAAATTGATCTATTTGCAAACAGGCAAATTTCATAGTATTTTCTTTTATTTACTAAACTATACGTCGTTGGGTACAATGTCGGAAAGGTAGGGCATGTTGTGAGGTTTGAATTCACGTGTAACTGATTTGTGCTCCGAGATGAAGCGGTTAAACTATATCTTATCATAGCTTTTTTGGTCAAGCCAAGAACTTTTTCTGTGCCTCAAGTGACAAGTGTCCTTTAAAAAAAACTAAGGGTAGCTTAGATTTGGCAAAAGACTGGAAATATGAGGCACCGTGTGAGGATCAGATTCACTCCTCCGTGGTACTTAGCAAGACTAACTTACGAACCACAAATAGTATAACAGTTATTGTTAACTATGCTTAGTTTGGCTCAAGGCTAGAAGCATGGAACATCAAGTAAGGATCGAATTTACTTTTCATAGTCTGCCAGCCAAGCCTTTAAAACATTGATTAAAACTTAAAATTTAGCACAGGGCTACCAGTATGATGCACCTTGAAAGAATCAAACACACTGGTAATGGTCTGCTGGCCCTGCACGCAAACAATTACACCACGCGCTTGACCCTTTAAAAAAAATTATTAGAGATTAAATCTATCACAAGGCTGCCAGTAAAAAGCACCCAGTGAGAAGTGAATTCTCTAGTAATGGATTGCAAGCCTTGGCCTTTGACCATTATCACGCGTGGTACCCTTTAAAAAGAATTCAGATTAGTTTTAGCATAAGACTACAAGTATGGTTTGCAAGCTAGGCTAGCACACCGTTACCAACTTTTTGAATGCTCTAAAATGAACTAAGCTTAGTTTTAGCATAAGGTCAGAAGTGTGGGGTTCCTCAGTGAGAATCAAACTCTCTATTAATGGTGTGATAGCTTAGCTTGCAAACCGTTCCCCTTGTGTTGCACGTTCTAAAATGAATTAGGCTTAGTTTTAACAAAAGACTAGAAGTATGGCGCCCCCAGTGAGAATTGAACTCACTGTTGATGGTGTGCTAGCCTAGATCGTTAACTCTTGCACTACGCATTGAGCCCCTTTAAAAAAAACTAAACATAGATTAGATTTAGCATAAGAACATGATTATGACACCTTGTGAGAATCGAACTCACTAGTAATTGACCAATAGGATCGGCTTGCTATCAGTTACATCAAGACAATGCGCCTTTTCTTATATAGTATAACTATCATCCGTTATCGAATAATGTCAGTCATCCGTTTCGTAATATCAGCTAAGAGTTGATCTGACTTGGCTCCGCATCGTGGTTGAAACCTACCTATGGATTTCACCGGCGTATCAGTGGCTCTTTTATATCTGTCGTTGCCTGGCATTTAAATGAACAGAGAAATTCATCCTAACTATTCATTCATGCATCCACAGTGGAACCCAGACTCCTTCACCATCATCCCTTCTCTTCTCGTTTCAAACTTCTTTTATGTGTGCCAAACAGAGCTTCCATTCAGGAAGCCACCTCGAGTCGCTTGAGCATGTGTCTTCCTCCTACTCACGGCTCAACCGCAACTACGATTCTTCCTTTCCTTTTCTTTTCCTTCTTTTCTGTTTTTCTTTTCTTTAGCCACCTCTAACACCTCTTCCTTTTTCGTCCTCTTTCTTTCTTTCTTTCTTTCTTTCTCTTTCCATTTTTCTTTTTCTCCTTTCGTTTCCTTTTTCCCCTTTTTCCTTTCCTCTCCCTTTCGCCTCTCTCTCTCTCTCTCTCTCTCTCTCTCTCTTCTGTCTCCTCCGTTTTTTCTCCTCCTCTTCCAAAAGCCTCCTCTCCTACTACCATAACACCAACCACGAACAATTCTCGCATGCGATTGGCTGGTTGCTCGGTTGATTTTTTTTTTTCAGATTGCTTACGCGTGTAAGAGAAAACTAGAAACCAAGAGAAAGAAAGAGGAAAAAAGAGACAGGTAGGGGGTAAATAGAGAAAGCATTGGGAGGGTGTTAAGCATCTAATGTATGTGTGTGCGCATGCGTGTATGTGAATCGTTTTTCCCTGTACAAATCGACTGCCAAGCTTATCTCCTCTCAACCACTGTCACTGCCTCAAGAAACCGCATCTTAGATCAATAAACACACTACAATAGAAATTACTACATCCAATGTCTCTACTGCTACTTCTACTTTTACTACAGTGACTACTACAATTACGATAACCAACATGCCTCGATTAAGACTAAGATTCAATCTAGTCGATTCAACTAGTAGAAATTGTGATAGAATTCACCTCTCTCTTTATTATAATAACAAATACGCTTCCTAGTTCGACTTTGCTCCAATATTCAAATAATAGCAAAGTATTGACAGAAATAAGACATTTACTGCATCTACCGAGAATGAATTCGCTTTTTATTTACAGACAAGACGATGCGTAAAACCGTTGGGTTCCCGTTGTAAAAGCATTCCATGGTTATATCGATACTTCCATTTAGTAGGGAACAAAGAGTTCTAATTAGTATTTCACGGGTATATCTCTGTTACACCAAGAAAATAGACGATTGAAAAAAAAAAATTATATATTCAGCGCGGACACAGATACCCACAAAAATATATAATTCAGTCCTAAATTGAACTAGAAATTGCTTTGTTCTCTGAGTTAAAGAATTTTGAGTGCAGTGCTCTATCTAAAATAGCGCTATAGTGTAACATTCTTGCTTGGTTAGGGATATACACGCACGAGCACATAAATACATATATATATATATATGTGTGTGTGTGTGTGTGTGTGTGTGTGTGTGCATAATGAGAAGTCTACTACTAGACGACGTGTGAATACTTTGGGTTTTTGTTGTAACAGCCGTCCTTAATATTGATGTTTCCATTTAGAAAAGAAAGAAGAATCCTTCTTAGAATTTTCGTTATCATCTTCGTTATCTCGAGATTTTGGTTGATTCAGATATTAAATTCGGCGCGAATGCAGTCCCCACAAAATTATAAATCAGTTTCAAATTTTACGAGAAATTGTTTTATTCACTAAGGTACAGCATTTCAGTTGCATCGGTCAAATTAAGATTTGCCATGACGTATCTGGTTTTATGTCTCTGTCACACACACACACACACACACACACACACACATATATATATATATATATATATATATATATATATATATATCTGCTTGGATAGTGAAGACATAGTCTCTCTCTCTCTCTCTCTCTCTCTATATATATATATATATATATATCTGCTTGGATAGTGAAGACATAGTCTCTCTCTCTATCTATCTATATATATATATATATATATATATATATATATATATATATATATATATTATACGAGGCAGGATCCATGTCCGAACTATGCTATCTTTTTTATTAACGTAATTTTCATCTGAAATTTTCATTCTGTACACTTCGATTTCAGGTATTGATATTCATCATTTAATTAAGTGCATTGACAAAAAGTTAAATTCCCTGCAAGATACTATTTACCAACCCCTCCGCTCGGGCAGGATATGACACAAGGTCAATTTTTAAGCGGAGTTTAACAGGTTTTGAATTCAGAGTTTTCCTTCTCCTAGACTAGTTGCCTCCCCAAGGCTGAAGAACCTAGTCCCTGCAAGATAGTTGTCGAGCAAAATAGGTACCATTTTTCATCACCAGAATTCGCGCTTATTCCTTTTACCAACGTGATACCGCTATTTTCTCCTATTGAAATGCGTGCATATGTTTCTGTGTATAGCATCGACTTTTGAATTGAGAAATAGAGTATTTGCAATCATGACTGGTTATTAGCAAATTTTTAAATTCGAAGATTTTATGAAAAAAATCTCTCTCTCTCTCTCTCTCTCTCTCTCTCTCTCTCTCTCTCTTAGATTTTTTAAAGTTTTTTTTTATATAATGAAGGTGATAATAAAAGGTCATCGATTTAACAAGGGTTATGTTTCAGGTTAATATCCATGAATAACAATTTCCTTAGAGGAGAGAAGAGAAAAAAATGAAAAGGAAGTATTATTTAACGCGACGAAATAGACAAATTCTTGTATTATTATCACTATATATTCTAATGCAAGGGAAACTGAATTCTAAACAAGAAAATGCCAATAGCTTTAACAATTACTAGACGATACATAAACCTGTTGGGTTCATGTTGTAACAACGATCCATATTGATACCAATGCTTCTGTTTAGGCAAGTCAGAAGGATTCTTATTAGCATTTCTTAATTATCTCTCATCGTAAGAATTAAAAAAAGGTTCGTCAGCGCGGACGTAGACCCGATTGAATTATCATTGAGTTGAAAATCAACCTGGAAATCTCTTTATTCTTTAAGTAAGCGAATTTTAAGTGTATTGCACCAATGAATATTTTCAACTGAGTAACTGTTTTTGCTAGGTTTCCTGCAAACATTATGAGAATATTAGATAGATAGATAGATAGATAGATAGATAGATAGATAGATAGATAGATAGATTTATGCCGTTCAGCGCGATTTATCATTCAGTTGCTATTTGGACAAGAAATTTCATTATTCTTTAAGTTAAATCATTGTAAATATATTGCTTTAATAAATATCTGGCTACGATGTTCTGTTTTTGATGATTATGACACCCTTTATATATACATATATATATATGTGTGTGTGTGTGTGTGTGTGTGTGTGAATAAAAAACATGAGATTTTTAATGATAGATAGATAGATAGATAGATAGATAGATAGATATAGATATTTTTTTAAATGTCTTTCCGTGCTAATTAACTTTCAGTTGCAAATTGAACATTTTAAATTCCATTGCTCTAATAAAGCTCTAGCTACAATTTTCTAGTTTTTCTAAGTGTCTAAATACGCAAACACAAAAATGATGAGAATGTTAATAACGTATCGACAGATAATTGTTATTTAGACGAATGTCAAATCTGTAATAATCTCAAAATACAACTTCACCTATTCATCACTTAAATGATAACAAATACTATGTATTTTGCAACTAACTCTATAGAAGACAGCCACTACCTTTACAGTGTCACGTGATTTTTACTACTGACAATCCCACCCCCACTGACAGCTGTTAGCCTTGTAAAGAAGATAATAATAACATTAATAATAATAATATTAATAATAATAATAATACATAGTTTGACACAATTATTGTATGGTTATCATTTAAAATGGCCGTAATGAATATTTGGGTCCATAGTTAGCCTCGAGAGCAGTTCTTAGGATAAAGCTAAAATCACCTTGATTGGCTACCAAGAAGAATTGTTGGATAAAGCAAATATCTATCTATATATATATATATATATATATATATATATATATATATATATATATATCACAGTCTGCACAAATCCATCTATCAATCTAAGCCTCGCCATATAAATCAATTTATTGCAAAAATTATCACAAAGTTTGAATGGAATTGTAACACAATAAAACGGTAAGCTCAAGGTCTCTGGTTCAAATATCTTTAACCCATTTTAAGTAAAAGTCATCGTCCAATGCAACAAATCAAATAAAATGTTTTCATTTGTCTCTCAATATTAAACCGAACACCAGGAATAATACATACTGAAATAAGGAAATATAATTTATTTAGTGGTTATTAATATTAATAACTTCTGATAATTAAGAAAAAGAAAAAATAATTTTTTTTACAATACTTGCTGAACCTGTAGGGATTCCACAATTTAATTTATACACACAAATAATATTGAACAAAATTCA